>VZTU01015551.1:88332-100981 GCA_013400835.1 Zapornia atra
AACCATACTTACCAAGTCTAATTAATTTAAATTTCAAATTATGAAGTCATCCAGCCTGGAATAACATCCATGGCTATTCAGTTTACATGAGAGAGAGTATGAGATATCAACATTTCCTTATTAAAAGGTCTGAGTCTGTCACATACCTCAACCAAGAGAAACAGCCTTTAAAAAGAACTATCTTTTGCAAGCAAAAGTCTTCTGTACAAAATCAAACTAATACAACCATTTACTAGAAAAAATGATTTATTTGTTAATTCATTCACAATACAATAAATATTGGGATCCTACATACAAGGGACCCAGCAATGCTCAAGCTTGTTTGCACCATGGTATGGTTTGACAAACAAGCCCTCATCAGCTGGCATCCTGAGAAGAAGCCTGACTGATTTTTTAAATACAGAAAATTTTTCACATATAATCAGTAATTTGCAGCATACCTCAGTCATGTCAATTGACATTAGTCAGGCTTTTAAAAACAACTCTTAATGACCATCCCTGGCAAATCCTTCAGGAAAAAAAGCACAATCACAGTAGCTGCTGTTCATTCTGATGTTAGGGTTAGGTAGGTGTGAATGTATCGTTAGTTTTACTTCAGGGGGCAACAACGTTTCTGACTAAACAAGGAACAGAACTAGGATGCTGTTCAAGATACAGGACCAATTTTCATGCAGTCCACTCAGCAGCTCTACAACAGAGTTCTATCACTTCTGGAGAATGATGACATGCCTTAGGTTTCGCATTCCATTGATGTGAACTAAGGCATGTCCCATACACTGAGGGCATTTCCCCAAGCTGTCTTTATTTGTTGTCCCAAACCATTTTGAACTCAAAATGAATGAA
This sequence comes from Zapornia atra, assembly GCA_013400835.1. Lineage (NCBI taxonomy): Eukaryota > Metazoa > Chordata > Aves > Gruiformes > Rallidae > Zapornia > Zapornia atra. Next base: position 89,176 of record VZTU01015551.1, read on the forward strand.
ATTAACTCATCTTTTGATTGATTTGTCTGCAGGGACAGACAACTCTGCTGGAAGCTTTGGTAGGACAATGAAGAAAAGCAGCTTTTACAAGGCTAAACGCCAATGCTTTCATTTTGGGGTAGAGAAAGAACTGTAATAGGTAATCACTAGGGAAAACAAAATCTTGATGCATACACGTTACAGTTTAGCCAGAGGTGGGATGAAATTCAGTGTGTTGTGTTTTGCTTGCCTTTGTGAGGCTGCCTATTTAACAGGGTTCTGCAAAAGAAGCATTAGTATCACATTTGTTTCTTTATTGCCACAAATTAGCCAGCATCTCCCCCTTCTGGAGAGCAGGAAAATAGACAGAAATTCACAACAGATTAATGCTTTTTTACTCTGGCCAGTACCTCTCAAAAAAAAAGTTTGTGGATAATTATTTACTATATTTGTTCTGAGCAGGACCATGTCATTTCTAGGTCACTGCTGAATGTAGCTCTCTTCAGTAACATGTTTTATTAAAAACAGACCTAAACCTATGCAGATGTAGTATCCAGCTCTTCAGTGAGAAAATCTTAAGAACAGATCAACAACATGTACCTGTCTCAGCCCAATTTCTGACTTCTACAAAAAAGAAAATCCTGCATGATTTGGATCATTAGGGGTTTAGATTCTGTCAGTGTTACTTAATATATGATGTTCAAGCAGTAATTTCTGAAATGTTTCCATTTAATTTGAACTGAACTGAATTAGAGATTTCAAGAGTAGGCAGAGAAATCAACATAAAATTCAAGTCTTTCTTTAGCACCTCTGAGCTCATTCATTCTTAGCCATCACCACAACATTATGACCAGGCTGCCACTAATTAATCCATTGGGATTCATCCAGTAGCAGCACAGCTTCAGTGATAAGTGATTTTCTATTAAATTCTTGTAAATATTATGTTTTAAATAAAAAACCCAAAGATGTCTGCTTACACATTGTTATACAATGGGAAACTTGTTTCTACTGGTGAGTACAGAGTCTCAGGTTCAAGATTAGGATCAGTAATGAGCTATCCAAGTACTTAGGAGAAAAGTATCATCACCAAAAGGAGGAGGCCCTGTCCAATACCTAGCATCTGCATGAACATTATGTGAGACACTCCTGTTGGCAGTCAGTCACGCCAACAGAGAAACTCAGATGAAACTGCTTCATTTGTAGATGGCCTCAGATGTCACTGGCTTCAGCTCTATTTACATATACAAAATAATTCCCTAGCTCCCACTAAGAGAAGAGTTATAGGCACTTTGAAAGAGAGAGATTTGTTACAGCAGGACTGCATTGGTTGTAGAACTGTGATAGTACAAGGACAATTTGTCTGGTTGTGAGAAAAAAGCTGTCTACAGGGAGAACAAGAAAGATTGCTGAAACAACCCATTAAAGCTGTTTCAACTCTAAGTGCCCCTTTCTCTACAAATGTATTTTGTGCTTTTTTTCCTTTTTTCCAGGGATGGTATTTAACCTCAGCAGCCTGTGACTGTTGCATCCAAGCCAGAGCGCTTTGTAATGTGCAACTTAGTGATTTCTTCAGCACAGGTAGGGTGAATGCCAACTGTCTTCATTAATTGAGGATACGTTGCACCACATCTACAAAAAACCAAACAAACAACCCACAAAGTTAAACAGTATTCACCTGAAGAAGCTAGAATATCCTGAAACATCACAGTAATTCTCATCTTGTCCATTTTATCAGGTAGAAGAGTTGCATTTATTCTTCAAACAATGCTGTCTATTATTTCTCCGGCACTTCTGAAACAACATTTAAATGCCCAGCTTCACAACACTGTTAGGTAGGGAAGAATTGTCCTAAGAGTTGAGACAGAGAGAATTAAGCAATGTGCCCAAAGTCACAACTGAGCCTATGGCAACAGCATATGGCAAAACTGCAGCCTTCAGCTTTTCTTGTACATACATGTGCATTTCACTAGCTCTGACTCCAGATGGAAAAAACACACACAGAGGAAGAAAATCTTAATTAGGACTGCTGGCAAGAATCTGCTGAAGGAAGCAATACTAGAAAATTCTTCCATGATCTTGGAGAAAGCCTGGTGCTTACACTGATACACTTATAACATTGGTTAACAAGGTTAACAATTAAAAAAAATTAAAATAAAATAAAATTAAAAAGCAAAATAAAAATAAAATTAAAATTAAATTAAAACCAATAAAATGGATAACATTATCAATGTTATAAACAGGAATAAAAAAAAAAGTCAAAACAAAAAACATACCATGAAAACCCCCTTGAGCTTACATCCCACTTGCTTAATTCATTTCCTTATCCAATAACATTCTTAGACTTGATAGCTTTCCTTTGAGCTGCTATTCCTGGCAGGTCGTGCTGTACATATAGCTGAAGTGGCCCTAAATTTAAGGACTGTTTCAAGGTCTCTATGGAACAATGGTCTCTCCCTCTACAAAATACAGGGAAGAAAGCCATAGATGTCTTCTGGTGTCCCTTCATACATCCAAAAAAGCACTGAGAAGCAAAAAAATCCTTGCTGAGCACAAATGTTGCTGGAGTGGTAAGTGGGGAGGGAAAATGGAAAATCATTCTGTGGAGAGGCTGAAGTAAGACCTAATATTTGACAAAGGAGAACAGCAGCTCTTACAGCGGGTGTTCCACATTGAAAGCTTGGATTTATAAAATACAATAGAAACCAACACAAGAATCTGACCTGCTGAAAACCTCTTACTGTGGCTAAAGTTTTAATTTCCCTCAGGCAAAGCAGAAAAGCACTCCAGTTTCATATGCTTCCTTTTCACTGGTTATTTTGGATAAAACTTCAAAACAATGACATCCGAAAAAATGTACTTCTAGAATCTATACCACTGGCAATTAATGGACTACAAACACATGTTGAAAATGTGTACTGAGGGTACACAGCAATCAGTGATTTCCAAGATATGTCTCACATGATACTTGCAGTCCTGCTTTCTTAATTCTTTCTGCTTTTCATTTATGCTAGTCACTCACAAGTGCAAGATTAAAACTGCAATAAAATGGTGATGATATTTAGGAAAATGAACTAACGCCACAGTTTGGGGTAATTTCTGTTGTCCCAGCCTACTTTCTACAAAGAGGAGTTAAAAACTATAATTTAGCAATATAAATACACAAATCAACATTTCTGAAGACATGAATCAGCAATAATAAGGGAAATGAAATAACAAGTAAGAAATAATTGCAGCACACAAGAGGCATAGCACTAATTCTCTATTTAACCAGAGAGGCCCCGGAATAATTCCTTAGTCCTTCAAAGGGAGGACTTCTTTATTAATATTTGAGCAAAATCTTAAACAAGATTGGATCACAAAGGGTCACCCACCTGGCTAAGTTTGTTGCAATTATCAGATCGCTCTGGGAAAAAGTACCTCCCCTCTCCCACCATCCAAGAGAGGTTTCTTTCTTATCGTATTACGGTTAGCTCATACCCCAGAAATATAAAAATTCACACAAGTCCTTGCAGAGCTTTTTCAGAGCAATGGCTGTGCACAGTTAAAGATGAGATAAGGAAAAGAAATGCTTGGCAGGTGTAAAGAAAAGTTTTAATGAAAAGCACAAAAATTATTTTAAAGATGTGACTTGCAAAACTATATGGTGGCTTCCTATCTTGTGCACAGAAAGCAAAAGAAGCTACACTCTGATAAAACATTAGTAAGTTAATGCACAATTTTAGTTTTTGCTTTAAGTATATCAAGCCAACAATATATTTTCCTCAGTTGTTCCATAACTATATCCAGTGTTGCAGTAACTAAATCCAGTACATCTTAATGAAGAACTGCAGTATTTTTAGTGAAAATATGTGCAATACAACATGAAAGTAACAAAAAGCATGGATTCTTTATAGTGTTGCCAAAACGAGGCAGCTATCTTTTATAATCTTACAATAACTTAAAAAGCAGGCTTTAGAAGCTAGAGACATTCTTTTGTACTTACTTGATTCCAAGAGCAAATCCTTGAATAACTTCGCCTGCATTTGGTCCAATGAAATGAAGGCCAAGCACTCGTTGCTCTCCCTCTCGTAAGCACACCATCTGAAAACAATACATTACACACAGATCTTTTCTTAGAACGTTTAAAGATAAGGCATGAAGCTGAATTAAAAGAAACTGAAGTGCCCCATGATCCTAGTTCAGCTGTTTCTTCCCAGTGTGCCAAGAACTTACACACTTGCTTTTAAGTCTTACTGCCTTCGATAGTTCTTACGCTTGTCCTTAAGCACTTTCCTGAGCCGAAGCTTTATGAGCGTGTTCCTTTCAGACTGCAGGGAGCCGCTGACACCCAGCGCTTGTGGCAAATGGAATACTCTGCTGTTTGTCATGCCTACGAAATCCTCAAAATACCTTCTGTAGACTAGTGCTGTTTTGACACTGAATGGCCACCTTTGCAGTTCTGCAAGCTTGTGCAGTTATTCCCAACAATTAATCAGGTCTATTTCCAAAGATGCTATTACCAGTTATAGCCTATTTTGTGCCTTTGTGAGTCAGTAAGTGAGCAGTTACAGCAGCATGTTTGGTGAGATACACTTACCGTATCAGCTATATAACCTAAAAAGGAGCCAAGCCTTGGAAGCAGCCAAAGATGAAGGTGAGTTAATAAGTATCTGGGAGAGCCTGAGTCACTGCACACTTTTATTAGGAACTTAATGAAAACTTTTTAGTTCAAGGACACCGTATTTATAGTTATGAAAAGAAAGTCAGTCTCCCTGTGCCCTCCCATCAAGCATTAAAATATCACTAATCTAACAGGTTCTGCTATTCACTAAAGGCTTGGATTTTTTTCATGAAGACTACAAGGAGCAGCAGCAATCCTGACATGGTACTTTTAAAGAAAAAAGCCTCCTGCCACAGAGATGGAGGAACTGTCAAATTTGAAGTTTTTTCATGTGTTTTGTGAGTTTAGTAAGGATTACATTCAATATCATCCAACAACTACTATGCTATTGCTCCTTCACCCTGAAATATTTACTTTCATTGAGATAATTTAAAGGGAATTGCTAAAAAGAAGTAGCATCACCTTGGTTGCACTAATCCTTGGGACAGTTACAGCAAGTTACTAAAACACTCTAAACAAATCAGATGTGACAAGATATAGTGAGAAAAACCAGCTGTAACTACTGACAATGGATACTCCTTATGTAACAGAGCAGTGCTAAGATAATTGCTTGTGATAGAACTACAGAACTTACTGAAGTTATTCAAAAAGAGATTGTTCCATGATATTGAGGAGAAAAGAAAGAAAATAATATATTCTACCAACACTACACTTACCTAAGATCCTCTACTATGGACAAGTGTATCAAAAACCTTTTCAACACTGAAGCAACTGAACTGCTCTAGGAAAAGACACATTTAAAATCAAACACTTTGGTCTAAACCAGGAGGCTTTTGTTTTCATGAGGAAGACTCAAGTTATTCTAGTTTTGTAAGCCTAGTTCCAAAGTTTCAAAACTACCAGTTTTGAAGGTAGCATACTTTCCCCAAGAGATGGCAACTCAAATATGTGACTAGTTAAGAACTTTGCTGGGGGAAGCAGAGATTAATCTCTACAGTATTTGGAATATTTCTTGAGACCTTACAAGCAGTTCGAAGAAGGTATCAATCAGCAGAATGTTAGTTCTGAAGAATCCTAATATCTGTAAAGATGCATTTTCAAGATGAAATTTCAAGACTCAATAGGATGTGTAATGCATATCAAACATTTGAAGTTAGAGTAGAGAAACAAGCTGTCACCAAGAAAACATCTCATCCAACTCGAGAGGGTTTTTTGCCTAATAGCCCTCCTTAAAGCTGGCTGTACCATATCTTGTTTTAAGTTAAAAGCAAGTTAAAAGCTCTCACTTTCATATAGCATTGAGCTGCATCTCTTTCAGCCACTGTAAACTCCAAAGGTTTATAATATGCATGGTATACCTGCGGGAGAAAACAGTAACATTTTTAGTTAGAGTACTATGATGTCAAAACCTTCTATTTAGTACTACAATGACTACTAGCAAATACCTATTTATAATGTTGTAGAAGAAAATGATCCTGTTCTTTATTTTAATGAAAAATAGGGAAAGCATATGAAGAGTTTAACACAAACCTTTTTTTGGGATCTTAGATTAAAAACAAACTGAAAAATAATCATGTTACTAAAATCAGTGTCCCAAATTAAAAAAAAAAATTAGTTTTTGTTCCTTTAAGCTTCTTCCAAAAGTTTGTTTACTGAAAATAATGCAATTCAAGACATTTTCTGTAACTGTAATACTGTATACCGTAACACAATCCTAACTACAATTTTTGCATTCTGCATAGTAAATGCTTAGTTTTTCATTCATGATTTTGCCTGGGGCTCCAAGCTAAATCCATCAGCTGAACATACATTGTATCAGCATCTTACAACACACACACACACGTATTGATTGTATGCCTTAATCAGATGATTTTACGGTAATTCATATTATTCTGCATGGCACTAGCACCCAGAAACCATGTAAGAGTTCTGAAACAGATTTCTGAAGTGTAAAATATTTCAGAATCATATAATATATTTCAGAATCATAAAAGACAAAACTAATAACTGACTGAACATGAAGTACTGTGCTTTGTATTTCCATAGCTTACCAAGTCATATGATGCCTGTCTTGTTAATGAGTGTATAAAATGAACACAACATATCTTTTCTAGGGTGACTTGTTTGAATTTTGTCTTGTTGTATTAGTGATTTTGAATTTCATCATGAGTACCTTAATCTCAATCCTCCTAACAGAGGGCTGGGGGTGAATATATGCCGTAACAGATTGTTTCTCAATACGCAATGCTGAGACATATTGTATCAAGACATTTTAGGCACAAAGATACTCAGCAATGTCAATGTTTCTGGTGACATCCCTAATATTTAGACTAAAGAACCTGGTCAACAATTCTGGCAATTAAAAGAAACATAACCATTATTTAATGATGCTGCACAATATAACTTACTAAAATGATGGCTAGTTTAAAGCTGTCATATCCTATGAACAATTTTAAGCCCATTAGGTAATGATGTACATTGTGATCTGCTGCAATACTTTTCAAGTGCTAAGCTTTTCTGAAGACACCAACTTCTTAACTACAAACATAGTCTTTTGGGGACCAAAAATTTTGCCTGATACAGCAGTGAAACTTTGTTTTTTCATAGTGCAACTCTGATACCAACTATGCCATTAAAAATGTTTTCATACCTCAATATTATCTGATCCATAACACTGCATAGCTGTTTCTTCTGACAGTCCAACACAACCATATTCCAAGGGAGTGAAAACTGTAGTAGGTACCTGCTTGTGAGGAAACAGACAGTGGTACTGCTGAACCATACAAAGCAACTGCATGGCAGATACAGGGGAGACTTTTGCATGACAGAGGTGTAGCTCTGTCATACACATCAACTTCGGCTACTGTCAAAGCTGGATTCCAGATGGTGAAATGCAATTCCTTTACAAATTCTTCATGGGGGAAAAGCATAAGCTTTTTTTTTTATAATTAAAAAAGAAAGAAGAACTCACATTGTCATAGTCCATCAATTCTGAAGATTGGCCAAAAAGACGCTGAGCCAGCAGTTTTCCTGCAGCTATTGCTGTGGGTGTTAATTCAGGACGGCCCTATGAAGAGAGTGCAAAGCTTTGCTTTAATTAAGAGAGAAGTAGTATCCAAGGATTTCTCCTGGGACAGTGGTCAGAGGAAGGCCAAATCTTTGGAATTCCAGCGCAGCAGTCAGGACTTCAAATGGAGAAGGCAGTAGCAGGCCCAGGACTATGGAATGTGCCAGAACCCTAATTGTGCATGCTGGCACAATACCACTGGAGCATTAGAACTCCAGCGCTAGTTTTAAGGAAGCTAAAAGTTTTATGAAATTGAAATAAGACCTCTTAGAAGGAATTTGTTTAAGCCTGAGGAAGAACAGTCCATTTGAGTTAGTAAGATCTAACAAACTTCATAAACCTAGTAGAAAACGTTATTCAAGAGTTCATCCAAGACATATCATCAAGATGCTTCTCTGAGATGAGGAAAGAAGTCACAAATCTAGAAGGAATGACACGGATACTTAAGAAAACCACAACTGAAAAACAGTTCTGGAGGACAACATGGAATACTTTATAAAACGTCAAGTTTTCATTCATACAGCTCCTTTCTAGAGATACTTGTCACACTCCTGCAAAGCCCCACTTGGAGGTAGTCATCCAATCAGCCCTCAAAAAGAGTCTCCAGCAGAAACTAAAATAAGGATTCCCCAACACAAGTTTTTCATGCTCAAGTTTTTAAAACATTTTTTTATTAATAAAAAGTAAAACTTTGTTTCATGAAGTTTTTTTAGTATTTACTGGAAGAGAAAACAGAATAAACAGATAACAGAAACTACAATTCTAATTGCTCATGAAGACTAACCTATTTTCCCTCCACAAATAAAAAAAACAACCAACCAAACCACAAAACTGTAAGTCTATCCCTTTTTTCCCCCCCTAAGATCCATCAAATCATGGTTTTTCAAATGCAGCACTGACTTTCAAGTCTGTAACTGTCATTTACCAAATGAAATTTGCCATTTGTTTTTTCTTATACTAATTTGCCTGAAACATGACTGCCAATCATTTCTGTAGCAGGAAATACAGATGTTGTTTTGGCATTCCAGAAATGAATAGAAGATTGGAACGAGAGATAAAATTGTGAAAGCATTCCATAAAACCCAACTAATTACTAAAACATCCATGCAGATAAAGCCTAATTTCTCATAAACAATGACTTAAAGACCTTCCTTGGTAAATATTTGAAATGAACAACTTTACAGTCCTGTTTAGAAGTACTCTGCTGATTATTATGGATACAAATTGTTCATAAGAATCCTCCAACGTATTACACATTTAGACGAGATGGCTCCTAAGAGAGTTTAAAAAGCTTTGAAGTAATGTGTATTTGTTCTAACACAACTCTTTTTGTTCTTATTTCTATTCAAAGCAACACACTGTACATTCCACCTTCTCTACACATCTTTGTTATAACACCCTTTGAAATATGACAGATGCACAGCGGCATGACCATATGATAAACCTCCTTCTGAGAGAACTTCTTTATAGTGTGTGTCATGCTTTTCAACAAGAATACTACTGGAGGAAGAATTTTTACACAGAGAGTTTCTATCAGCACTGAAAAGAAATTCAAACTAAAATTCCAGCTTGATCTTCCTCACCCTGATTGCAGAAGATGAAAATGCCTAAATGCAAGTTTGCCTTTCAGTTTAAAATAGCATTTTGCCAAAGTTTGAAGAACATTTTGTGAGGGTAGACCAACAGACCTCTGGAAGGATTTTTTTTCCCCTTTTCTCCAAATGAACAGCTTGGATAACATTAGGATTCCATTTGCCGTACAAGGGTGCAACAAGACACCCATGCACACATAGTTTCTCATCTGTGCCAGCTGGGTATGACTCCCAAATGAAAACAGTCATTCCAGGCGTATCAGGAAACTTGCCTTTCCCCTCTCTCTCTTCCCTTCCAGCCAAGGCACGGAATTAAAAAAAGTAGTGCTTGCTATTTGGTAACAATTTAGTGTCTATTCAGGGCAGCAGGGTAGAAGAGGAAGGCCTGAGTACTATTTGCAAAGATATGAGCAACAGCACTTTAGGGTAGCAAAGAGACTGTGACAGGGAGAGGGTTGTGACAGGGAGAGGGTTGAACAAAGAGAAATCCTGAGCAGGAACAGTGGAGAGAAAAAAAAAAAAAAATCTTACTCATATATGCAATATTAAGGCTCATTGAAGCTCATTCAAAGGAAACAAGATTCCCCTTCTTACAATATATAATATGTCAAGCTCTACAGCTTTGTGGTTCTTCTCAGGATGCACTTGATTCTTGTGTGTGTATTCTTCAAGATGTGCACCAACAGAGAACTTCCTCTCACTGCTGGTTCCCATGACAATGGAATTTATTATCTAAATTAATTCTGATTAAAAAACCATCAAAATGTATTAAAGTATTCAAATAAAATAAGGTCTATTGCTTAGCAAGTGGAATTGCATGTCTCACATTGTACAGAGTCAGATACGATAATGGCAATAAATTCCTTCTATCTTTGAGCTCTATAAATGCATGAGTACTACACTGTGATTTCTTTAATTCCCTATATTAAGCACACAAGCAGATGAAAGCTTAAGAGAATATTTCTATAGAGCACTGATTTAGCTCTGCAGTGTTTCCCCAGTTGGGGAACAGTATAAAACTGTGCTGCTGTTTTTAACAGTGACTTTTAGAAGTGGCTATTTGAACGACTCAGGTTCAAAAATCTGCACTAATAAGGACAAAAGCAGGAAAAGGAAATCCAAATTTTAACAACAAAATTAAAATGACAAATAAGTGAAGACCTGATTTTTTTAGATCCAGCATAGGAAAGAGGAGAGCATCCTGCCTCCTACTTTGTGTTTCTTACTTAACTAAATCCTCAAAGGTCAGAAGACCAAAAGCACCGAAAAGGAAATTACTGGCCCAAAATAATGCTGTGGATTGGCAGCAAAACGAGCAACCAAATATAAGGCCCTGCCAGCACTGCCTCTAACAACTGCTTCTTGGATGAAATTAAAGAGAAAACATTGGAAAGCAGTAGGCTCAACCAAGGAGGTCGCTGTGAGCAGAAAGAGGACTTCAGGAAATATCCCAGAGCAAGAAGTGACAAGTACAGAGGGAACCTACATGTGAAGTGAGAAGAAAGGAAAGGAACCATACATAATCCCAGAGCTCTGAGTGACTGGACAGAGAAGCTGTAGAGAGTAAGAAAAAAAATAGATAGCTGAGCAGGAAAGAGTTTTAACACAGTTTAAAAGGAAATGGCAAGTCATTCACATGAAGATGGAGACAGACAGGAAGAAACACATGCCTACATACAGGGAGAGAGGTCAGGAATGGTCAGCAGATTGACATTTAAGTGTCTCTGGCCATTCTGAAGTCCAGTCAGAAACTTGGAGGACTATTCCCAAGACATTATCTCTTCAAAAAAAAATCAAGAGTACCTGTAGGGTTTTTAAATTTGAGAAGCCTTTAAAAGATTTGAGACATAGCAGAAGGAGAATCCTTTTAAAGGTCTCAAAGTATGCTTCATACAGTGTTTGGATACTGCTACACTATTTAGATGTACAAGCCATTTAAAACAGATGCCTTCAAAAACAATAGGAAGGCATGTGCTCAATTCCTTTAAGTTCAAAAACAGGTGAGAGAATTCTGTATCTTGCAATGCCAACCCTCTTTTTACATGCTGCCACGCTTGCCAGGCACAGCAGGCAGCTGATGAAAACATCCTCCTGTAACTGGACAGTTCATAATCCAGATAAGCATTATTTTTTATGAAGACAAGCTACTGGAAGATGCTCAATTTACAGTAGATAGTCCAAGTTTTTCTGTAAGCTGCAAATTGAGGGACTGAAAGTATTTGAGTGCACTGCGATCAGGACAAGACATTCTTATTATAGATAACTAGAGATTATCAGTAGCTCTAGATTAAGGCCACAGAATTCTGGTTTTGCATCTATAATAAATTATTTTCCTTAAGTTGTAATGTCCCCTCCTGAAAAAAAGACCACAAAGCAACCACAAAAGACCCCAACAACATACCTCATGTATACTTGGCATTATCACAAACCATGAACAGAAGTCAAATGGATTTATTATTTGCAGCAATTATTTCTTCTTATTGTAGAGGAAGATACTTTTGTTAGAAGCCTTTTGTGTCAGGGAGCAGAAATGCTGTCCTGTGCCTAGACTCAACTAAACCCCAAAAT
>VZTU01015551.1:105970-139114 GCA_013400835.1 Zapornia atra
CATTAAAAATAGTCCTGTTGAATAAAGTCTGACCAAATGTCACTGAAAGTAGGTATTGGGAAAAAACCTAAAAGCACTGGCTGATGGAAAAGGAATGACAATTTTCATTAGAACTGCAGAAACTACATCTTACAAAGACAGTAATGAATTAAAATTAATGAGAAAGAGACATGGGAAGTTCAGAACAAAGAGCCAGAGCCACAGAAAACCACACCACATTAGCACTAAGACTTGTCTGAAATCAACCAAGGTGCATTATTTTTCACTGAATATTTAAAGGTTAAAAACCAGGTGGCAAGATTTTGATTGCAAAGATAAATCAAAAGCCTATCCCCTTTTCTAAAGGGTCTAGCAGAGATATGCTCCCAGGAGATCACAACTATATTTTACCATATGGGACTTTTCAAAGAAAATCTCCAAACAGAATTTCTCTTTTCTTAGTTAATCCAAACTGATTTGGTTGTTAAGATTTAAAGAAAAGTGATATTAAAACCCCCTGTTATGTACTTAGCCCTTTCCTGATATTGAACAGCAAATTTCTTATTTTAGTATACCACAAAATGAATCTGCCAAGCATCTAGTCTGACACAAAGGACATTATGCTTGGTAGCACATGATGCACAACACCTGATATCTGTTCAGTTTTCCATAATTCCTTTTTATAGCAAAGATTATACTATTTCAAAGATACAGTGTCTTTCCACTAAGCATATGAATATAAAGGAACTTGAGAATGGTTGTTCCACTGCCCTCATCAGGGAGAAAATCTGTTTTGTAAAGCTAAACTTAAAACCTGCTGCTGGTTACTGCTCATTTCTGTTCATAATTTACTAGCACATTACCTCACTTATTCTCTCAAACTAGTTCCAGGGTATTTTGTAAGCATCTCCTTAGTTTAATCATCATTTCAGTGTTGCTCCACTACACAGTAAGAAGACACATTAGATATGTAGCAACTCCGTATCTTTCCTAAGGACTTTGGGAATAATTATATTCCAGCTACACCAGTAATCTTTTACCATCTATTGCAAATTCAAAAGGAAATGCTACTTGCCAATTCCTTCTGCATATTAGCAGTGTTGCAACTGCAGCATTCAATCCATAGGCTCCAACAGCTGAAACAAACTCACTCAGAAGTTGCATCTGTTCCCAGAGGTGTCAATCTCTACACTTTTCTTTGGATGAAGACTGTATGTTGAATCTGTACATGCACATGGGGTTGTAGCTCAGGTATATTAAACACCTAACATACTTTTTTTGTGTAGTTAAGGGCAGGTAGAATTCTATATAATATTAAAACTCTATTGGTTCCATAGTGAATGAAAAAAATCTCCCAATCTTACAATTTCAGGAGAATTCTCACAAAAGCAGAAGACAGAGCACTAGTAAAGGTGCATTACAGGACTAGACAAGCAAAATTAAATAAAGGTCAAGAAAGGGCTGTTTCACTGATCTGGAATATAATAGTATAGTCACTTAGCAAGGTAACAAGGGCCTGTAACAGCTCCCTACAAAAGCTTTGGATTGAAACCTTTAAATGACATGAAAAGGTATCAAAATATTTTTCCCCCTCAAATATTTTGACTGGTTCGAAAAGCTGCTAGAAAAGAAAAGAGCATTGTGCCTGCTTTTATGGGCTTATCTATAGAAGCAGAAAATGATACATTCCAAATGATTAACAAAAGTGTTCATAGAAACACTATGTAAATTTTTTTCAAGGGGCCTACATTAAGAGATAATACTGTAGCTTACCAAACTCAAACCACGAGCCACTATCAGTAAGTCCTTTTAACATTATTCTTTAAATCCTACTAAAATTCTACAATGTGCTTACAAAATTAAGGAGATACTGACTGTAATTCAGGCTACAATTAGTTAACAATAGTGGCTGCTTTTTAACTAACTCTACAAGCTGACTTTCTTCAATCAGTATTGTAACTGGCACATCTGCAGACAGGAAATCCTCAACACTACCAAGTTTCCCAGCCTATTATCCGAGACACCTGGTGTGGGTGTGTTGATACAGAGCAAAACAATGAATCATACCGACTGCACATCAATTAACCAGCTTTAACTGTTAATGTGTTTAATCCTTAAAGGACAGAGTGCCAATTTGAATGGTAAAAAAAAGTCAACCCATAAAACACAAACCCTCAAACTGTTAATTTTGTGGTTTCCAGATACAGTTTGTAACTCAAATCAGTGACAAAAAATACATGCAGCTCCTCTGTATCAAACTACTGAATGGAGTTACACTACAACTGAGTTGCAATAGTATATCATGCAACCTTATTCCACTACAAGTAACACTAAACCAAGATTTTTTGGTATAATTTCAATTTAATAGCTCTTTTTTCCATCTCTCACAAAAGTAAACAAATTATTGACTTGACATTTCACAGGTGTGACCTCCTCAGTGTCCTTTTACCAGAAAACTTAGGAAAAATTAAATAAGAAACTCACTCTTTGGAAACATTTTTATCTCACCTCATGAATATTACTATACAGTTTTCAGGATTGGCACATTTCCAGATATCATGATCGTTTTTGCTCTAGGCAAGCAGTAGTGTCTTTGCTTGGATCTGGTGAGCATACTCCATTATTATAGGCTGTCCACAATTCATAGAAGCCCATTACACTTCTAAGAGAATAGCAATTTTCACAGTAAGTGACAGAAAATGTTTGTTGAAACATATAGCCTGCTCTCTGTTTGGCTATCAGGAAGATTTAAGACTCACTTAACTGGGGAAAGCAACAACAGGACAACAAATTTAGTCCGCTGGGCAAAATAAAAAAATGCTGTAAATGATCTGTTCCTGTCTCCTGTTAAGGATCTATTCTATGGCCACAAGAATTTACCTTTTGTCAACAAATTAAAGAGTAATGCTGGCCCACTACTCTAAAACACTAGTGTAAAATAAAAAGAATAGCGTAAAAATGAAGCAGTTAAAGCAACTGCTGAAGTTAACAGAAGTGGTCATTCTGAATCAAAACAAATTTCTTGGGTAGTAAGTTTAAGCCTATTTACTTTTTTCACCAGATGTCATCTGCTTACCAAATATAACTATTACCTTTAGCCATCCATTCTCTACCTAGAATTCCAGATTCTATTCACAATGCTTTATATGCACAGAAGAGGTCTCCTATTCTGGTGGGCTTGCAGTCCATCTGAACCAGTACAGGAACTGAGAGCTGACTCATAATAGCAAGAGAAGAGCACCTTAAGCAAGCAACACATGAGGAGTATTCTCAATCCCACAGACTAGAGCATTGTACCATACATCATTTAATGCTTTAATCCTTACCAGAAATAACATTTGACTCAAGGGAGGCAAAACCCAGAGTTAATTCCCACTTCTGGAGGTGATGCTCATAGCCATTTGTCACAATATTTTTAAAACTGATTGACTTGGGCATCAGGTGTCAGTTCCAAGGGGGCTGAGATATGCCAAAGTTCCTAATCAGATTCCAAAAAGCTCCAAAGTTCCACAGTTCCCTGCATGAACTCAGATTTTTAGGGACAATTACTTCTCTTTCTCCAAACTGGATGGTGGCTGTAGGAGGAGGAGTTTAGAAAGCAGCACAGTTTAGAAAAAAAAGAACTTGTAGAAAGTAGTTTCATTAAGAAGTCAAGATTATTGACTTAGAGAACACTACCTGCACCACACAGGTTGCTGGAACTCATAGAATCATAGGGGTTGGAAGGGACCCCCAGAGCTCCTGGGGTCCAACCCCCTGCCAAAGCAGCTCCCAGCTCATATTGCACAGGGCGGCGTCCAGACGGGGCTGGAATCTCTCCAGAGATGGAGACTCCACACCCCCTGGGCAGCCTGTCCCAGGGCTCCCTCACCCTCACTGGGGAAAAGTTCTTCCCCATGTTGGTGTGGAACTTCCTATGCTCTGACTTGCAGCCATTGCCCCTTGTCCTGTCCCCACAGACACTGAAAAGGGGCTGGCCATTTCCCCCTGCATTCCATACTTAAGATATTTATAGACATTAATAAGGTCCCCCCTTGTTAATGTCTATAAATATCTTAAGTATGGGATTTCATGCTCTCACCCTCTAGTAAATGTGAGGAAAACTAAATGGTCTGCTATTGTTGCAGCTCATGCAACAGTAGTTACCACAGCTTTCTTCCACTCACTGTAACTTTCATGTGTGTTTAGACTGTAAGTAAACAAGTCAGGTATGCAAGAAAAGAATTAAAAAACTATCAATGTTTAGCTCACTAAACATTTTATATATTAAAAAAAAAAGGGGGGAGGGCTGTTTGGCCCCATACAGCACGATCAGGGGACTTCATTTTGAGAATGGAAAACACTGCAAACAAATGTTGTGATAATCAAGTTTACCTACTGCCCACATCACTGTGTCAAAGGAATCGCTTTCTTCTGTGTCCAGGTCAGTATTTTTCCAGGTGACTTGCAATCTGTTGTTCTCCAGTTTTTCAACTCTAGTTGGGAAACACCTCTTTAAAAATTTGGTGCCGTAAGATTCCATGTGCTCAGTTACTAAAGATGCCATTTGCTGTTGAGTAGGGGAAAAAATTGTTTATTCTTACATATATGACCTTTAAAAGGTAAAACTCTCCTTCAGCTGTCTTCATGAAAATCTGGTAAACACACTGTGCATTTCAAACATTCTTTCTCATGTAGTTACTAAACAGTCACCACGACTGAGCCACTATGACCTGCGACTTCGGTGCAAGAGGCATCTACATCTGAATATTCAAATTATTTTTTAAAACATAAAATACTCTCTGAATAAAACTGTTGCTTTTAAAGAATTTGTTGTTTATACAAAAATAGCACCTAGTGCATATCCAATTTAACATTCCAGTAATTACTGTTTCTGGCAGCTTGATGAAGAATTATATACTTACATAAAGCTAAGGAATAAAAATATTTCCCTTTGCTATGACATCTGTCATTTCTCTGCAATGACTATGACTCACTGACTTTTCCTGGTAAAGTTCTACTGCAAAGAAGAAATAAAGCTTTTGTCCTAAAAGCCTGCTTGAAACAATGTCAAGTAGTAAAGTGTTGCCTTGACAGTCTATCCAAAGATGTAACTTCTCTTGACTGCAGTAATTCAGGTTGAACTTTGTCAAGTAATATGTTTATTACTTAAAGGATATTCTCACAAAACCACTCACAGAGAACAACTACATGCAATCTCTCATCTTACAAAACTTTATTTTCAAAGTTGATATTAACTAGCAGCAGGGTTATATCTCTTCAGAAACATAACTCACTAAGCCATTTCCATCAAGTTCAATGTGGTCACAGACTGAACACAATCACTTTATCTCTATTAATGCTTTCTTAACTTTGAAATGTGCATTGTGCTCTCCCTGTCTCCAAAGGATCAAGTTCTCAGAGAAAGCCCTACTATAAGCATTTTGAAGTGCCACACACACACACTCTTAACTCTCCCTGCTTGCTCAGATCTCATGCTGTCACAGGTGTAGATTTCTTCAATGATGACTGCAAATCCCAAGATAAATTCTTATACAATGTTTTGCAAACTCTGTTACACATACCACTAGTTTTAGGAAAGCCACTTCAAAGTGGGAGTGGTTGGCATGCTACCAGGAGCTGTCGCTACCTGAGTGGTACTTGTCACTGATGCTGTTTCTATTGCTGTTTTGTCAACTTTGGCCTGTAAATGTTTTGCACTGTTGCAATTAAGCATTAAAAAAAATTCTAAATCGTGATACCAGGCATAATTAAGTTAACCTGCCTTCACTCCTGTTATGAAAACACTATTTTCAAGTAATTAACTCAACACAGTCTTCATTCCTGTGGTTGCCATTTTCCAAAGTGATTTGCATAAGATAAAAGTTGCTGGAAACTTCAAAGAAAAAAGTTCTCTACATAAGTGAGTGAAAACCCAGAACTCCCTCAACTGCTTTAAGAACACCACAGGAACTTTCCCCTCAAAGTAGTGTTCCATCAAATCTTGCAGGGACAGACGATTCAGAATCACCTTTAACATACTGTCACAGAATCACAAGGTTGGAAAAGACCTTTGAGATCATTTAGTCCAACTGTTCCTGTCCTATGCTGAACCGTATCCCTGAGCACCTCATCTACCCTTTTTAAAAACACCTCCAGGGAAGGTGATTCACTCCCCTCCCTGGGCAGCCTGTGCCAGGCCCTGACAACTCTTTCAGTGAAAAATTTTTTCCTAACATCTCATCTGAACCTGCCCTTACAGACTGAGGGATCAAAAGGACTATCAGGCCATCAAACAGATCATACAACCTGCAGAAGAGAGGCTACAAACTCCAAGAAACGCCTGTATCCAATAACTTGTCTTTAACCTAAATTTGCTATACTACCTTCAATTTCTTCTTTAAGCAGTTATACTTTTTACATAAATCCTAAACAAAACCTTTTTGGTTGTTGTTGCCTTTTCTTGTTGTTATTTCTAATTGGTTTTATTCTCTTTGTATAGAAATGGGTTTCTGGCCAAAACCATTTCCTGTTTTGTCAGCATAATCGTGACCACTTATACTTGGTAATAAAACTCCTCAAAACCTTGTCCAATTTTGAAATAAAATTTTTTCTCTTAAAATTTCTCTGCCTTAAATTTTTTTTTGCTTTTTATTTTCTCTATCTTAGGATTAGTAACTCCACTGAAATCATTATGTATCTTCTTACCTAGTTATAAATATCACTATTTTGAATGCAGTGAGGTTCAAATTTCCAATTCTTATGTCATTACAAACTTCCAGCTTAGCAATTTATTCATCATCATAAACTCCACAGTGTACTACTTCATGTTAAGTCAAGTAATTTATTTTAAAATTAATTATTTGTAACTCACAGAAATACAGAATTATTTTAAAGAGTTTGTCTAATGTTTTTAGCAGTGGCACAAATCCCTCCCAAGCTTCCCAGCTCTGTCAATCTTGTGTTTAGTTAGGCAGGAGGGGGGAAAAGAAAAAGGAAAAAAAAGAAAAAAGAAAGATTAACTTTGAGTACAGTCAAGAAATCTGATAGGAAAAAGAAGAACTAATATTTATTTAGTTTCTCTTCAGAAATCATGTACTAGGAAATGTTTGGAGAAGCAAATAACACTTTTTCTTTAGGAGACAGAAATAATTAAATACATAAAAAGTATATTGGATATATAAGGAGATGTAAGATATTCCTTACTCACCTGATCAAACCCACGGAGCGGGATGCTTCTCATCATGACTGTAGTGTCCAATCCAATGCCTGTTAGAAAACCAGCACATTCAAGTGAAACATCTGGTAGAAGCATCAGTTATGGAAACATAAGCAATAATCTCATATCAATGCAATATAAAAGGGTAGTATACAAGTGGGCTTTTTACCTAAAGATATCAAGTTCTCTTCATACAGAGGAAAAAAATCTTTATTTTGCTTGTTACGTAGAATGAAGCTCCAAAGCCTTGGAAAATTTTCCTCATAGATATCATAGCTTTTAAGATCCTGAGAATTGATCCTCAATTCCTGTGAGCCTACTACACAGAAAACTATTGCTAGTCTATTACCACCTCAACTACAGAGCATGAGCAAAGGAATCCTGAAAACTGAGCTTTCATAAGAAAGCTATGCTGCTTGTAATCATAAATCATCACAGCTTTTTCAAAGGATACAGCTGGCTCCAACAACCAACCTGTTACATAAAAAGAAAAAAAGAAAAAAAAAAAGAATACATCAGTGGAAAGAGCTTGTGCATATTTCTGCACAACCAAGAAATTATTTACTGAGGTATGTACAGTTACAAAATTACAGGTTTGAGGAGCTGACCTGATGTTAGACGGGAAGAAAGCGCGTGGCTTGTCAACTCCAACAAAGACAACACCAAAACATTTGGGCTTATTTTATTAACAGAATAAAAAATGAGCAGGCTTGTGAGACATTAGGAATTGTTTTTAGTATTGTAAATAGACATTTAAACACATATTCTGAAAGATGAAGTGAAGAAAGCCATGACAGACTCAGAGAAACAGAGGGAATGCAAATATTTCAATTGCATTCTATGATATACCTCCATTGGAAACATCCAGAGTGGACACTGACAGGTTTATTACCCCCAGTGCCTATTGCTACTAATGCCTCATCTTTACAGGGTGTCTTGGCACCACTGCCTCTGAGACAGTAAGCAACATGTAACCATACAGCCAAGCAGTGGCCTTGCTGAAACTCAAGTATAGCTCAAAATTTCTAGAACTATCTTAATTTCTAAATATATATATATATACATATATATATTTTAAATTATTTTAAAGAAATTTTAACACAATCAGAAGTTAAGCACTTTTGATCAGTTACACTTCTCAAGATAAGATTTTATTCATTGCTAAATTTAATTTTGATTTATAATCATCTGCTTTTGAATCATCTTATTTTTCCAAATGCCAAGTATTTGCCCTTTCTGCCTTCAAAAGTTTGTGTATGCAGTTATAAAAATGCTATTTGCTATATTTACCTAGTGTTCACAAAATACAACCATTTTAGATGCCACATAAAACTTCAGCACCCATCTCTCCCCATACTTCACATCATTTCAAACCAGAGTATCACTAAAACTCTCCATCAACGATTTAATTATGAGGTGTATCAGCTCTCCAGCACAGCAGTTTCCATGCCTGTCCCCAGATGCCCTCTACGCTTCAGCAGTCCTCTCCTTTCTGACCATAAGCTCAGTTCCTACATCTGCTGGACACACCAAAGGCAGAAGGCTCAGTGAGTGGTCAGGGGTAACACCAGCCACTGACACTCAGCTGCTGACAGGCTGCATTCACATTCCTTTGCTCTTCATGTGTTATGAAGCCTGGTTAAATCTCAGTTTGGAGATGCATTTCACACAATATTCCCACTACAAAAAAGTCTTCTGTTAAGCTTTCAAATGAGGAGAAAAGCATCATTAGGGATCAAAATTTCTAGTCACTAGGAGAAAAGCATAGAATGTTTAGGCTCTTTCTGACTATGACTTTATAGCTTAAAGTCATAGAGCTTTTCATCAAAACCAGCAACACAAAAAACCTCCCAACACTCAGATCCCACCTGAATACTTGGCACATTTTTCCTGTTTATTTTGGTAATATTTTTTTAAAGCAGGTGCCTCTCACACTGTCATATTCAAAACTTAAAAACCCAAAACTTTGGTTTTGTGCATGGAATTTGTTTGCTAATTGCATTTAGGAAAGCTGGAAGTTTACTTAGAATTTAGAAATTTACTTTAAAAACTCAAAATACAAATTTACATGATCACAGAGTTTAAACATTATTTAAAGCTAAAGATACACAAGGAAGCATAAGCCTAAGTCACAGAACATTATCATATTCTTTTCACCCATATCCCACCTTGTTTGACTGTTTTGAGGATGGTGAATTTTAGCAACACAAGTGCCAGCAGAGAGAACAGTTGCATGGAAATAATCCATTAAATAAAGACCTTTTCCCTCAGCAGCTGTGCCTCCATTAATTCAAAAAATCTAAGCAACAAAGCAAAATTATTTTGACAAAATATGCTCTAAACAGGTGAAAATTCAGAGCAGTCAGATCACAGAAAGGAACACATTTGAAATATAGTCCTGTGGCCTACTGTGGCTGTTCTGTAGTCCACATTTTACTTGATTCCTGGCCAAAGTAGCATACATTAATATACTGCTTCACAAAATAAACATAAACACACAAATGGAAAGCTTATGTATTGCAGTCTCTAAGAGAGATAGCATTCATCAATTGTAAGTAAAATTTACAAAGCAATGATCTTCCCTTCACTCTTGTTCCCAGAAAGCTACTGGTATACACACTTATAAAGACAAAAATATTTCATAGAAGAACATCAAGAGCCTTAGAAAATGAAAATATTTTATATGTGAACACATATGGCAACTAAACCCAAATGTTAGAGGGTATGATGGGGCTCTGCAGCCAGCAAACATGACTTGTCTTTCTGGCCCTGCCACTGACTAGGCATATATCCCTAGGAAACTTACTCTTCCACAACACTGCAAGGCAGAAACAAGTCCAATACTTGGAAAGCTCTTCATTCACAGTCTATCCTATGCTAAGACAGCAGAGGAAAAATAAGTAGGTGAAACACTAGCTCGTGGCCTCTACCTTACCCTAAGCCAACCTGCACCATCTCCTAGGTCTAACAGAGATGCTTTTAAACTTCTGAAAAGTTTCATGGGGGCTGCTGTTCCATAACCCCCAGGGATTGCAGTCAATACAACATCCTTTTTTCACAAAAGACCCTAGATAACATCTATCTATGCTATGATAAAAACAAGTTCCAAAGGTGTACAGAAAACAGGTTGAACTAAAGAGATTAAAATCTGCTAGTCTGGGTTTTATGTTTGGCAAACAATTTAAAGTAGGGGGAAACAATTTTTTTCCAGCATTAGGGCATCTGATTAATCTGTGAAAGGGGGTGATTACCCTGTCTTTTAGCATGAAGCTCCTGGGAAGTGCTGCAGAAAGCCACATGCTGTCCATAAAGAAACATCCATTGGAGATTCACAGGGAATAGAATGAGAATATCTGTAAATTTGGGCATGTATTTGATCTTCTTTTTCATTAGATGAACAACAGATGCCAGCTGGCACTCATTCATAGTATTAGAAGCACAGTATTCACAATTTATTCTACAGAATAGAGGGTTCCTGGGCACTTTCAGTGTCTAACAGAAAATTTAACAAAGCAGAACCTAGTTGGCTTCCCATGTGCTCAATGTCTCATTCATTCTGAACGTATTTCAAGACATCTTCTCTAATTTGCTCTGCCAAGACTTTTCATCTCAGTAGTGAGACTTTCTTCATGCTGTTTGTGTATCTAAAGGACTTTAAAGTTGGTTAACAGTTTGGACTCTTTTTTCTAAATATGAATAACTGCAGGACTGACAGTTCTATAATCCCAGGCATGCAATTTGTAGCTGAGATATGTACATTTGGAGAGGGAGAAAAGAAAGAATAAGCATAACACAGCTCTGACTAAAAACAAAAGGTGTTAAACTGAACCTTGGGAATATTTATAATAGAAACAAATCTGACAGAAACAAACCTTTAACAGCTCCCTCCTTCATTTGCTAGGACACAGCCTGATAAAGCACAGAAATGCTACTGTAGTCCCTGCAGGCTTATTTTGACTAAATCTCAGGAATGCAACACATAAACACTAGACTCCCACATTACACTGTTACAACTTGCATTAGAAGCAACTGGACAAAAGCCACATTTTCACAGAAACATCTCAGAGGGATAAATCTTATATTTCCTTTCTGTGTGGGGTTTTGGCAGTTTGGGGTTTTGTGTTTAGGGTTTGGGGGTTTTTTTGTTGTTAGTTTTTTGGGATTTTTTTTAGTTGTTGTTGGGTGAGGTTGTTTGGTTTTGGTTTTTTTTTTTTTAATTTCCTCACATCAATTATGCTTTCAAAACTGAAGAGGTGATGGACATACTCCAAACAACAGCAAATTTACTTTCCTTTTTAAACTGTACCAAGGAGCCTTTGTATCTATTTGATGGTTCACTTAACACAGTGCATTTTTTATATTAGAAAATCACAGCCATCAATAGCAGCTCTGTTTTCCTTCAAGACAACAGTATTATAGTTTTGAGTCTCTTTTTCTTATATATACACATTGTTTTTCCTAGAACTGCTCAATAAAGTAAAAATAACATTAACTGACTTCCACATTAGCAAATGTACATTTTTTATCACTATTATTTGCATCAGGAAATCGCTGTGTATTGACTCAGAGCCTTGCTGTGCTATGCACTGTAACAAACTACAACTATAGCATTTTAGTATTTCCATTAAAACCAACTTAGTATTTCAGTTAAACAATAGCTCAGAAAGCGTAAGAACAGGCAAAAATAACCCAATTAACATATTTTCTTTTGTTATCAAACATGCCACCAGTTAAGAAAACATAAAAGTTATGTTGGGAGTTTCTTTCCTAAATGTAGAGCGATTTCACACACCCACAGCAGAACAGCCCAGTCTTCGTTTAAGTTTATGCTGCCCTCTTGTGACTTCCATGTGTAATTGCTACAGCAAACAAGTGACAACCTCAGATGCTGAAAAATTAGTATTTAATCTGTATTTAGTAATTTCATAAAAGGAGGGGATCTATTAGTTACTAATGAAGGTTGGTAGAGTGATGTTGATGCAAAGCAAAAAAAAAGTCTCAGAAGGAAAGCTGAAGGACAGCAAAACTGACATACAAAAGGCAATTTTGAACTTTTTTCACTTTGCCATAAAGTACAAACACCAGCATCTATTAAAGCCATGATAAAGTAACTTACGTTCTTCCAGGAGATTCTTTTAACCAGAACAGATCATCACTTGTGATTCCATACTCCAGTGCACCTGCAATCTATGATCACACAGGTAAGATCTTGACTCTACAATGAAAGTCCTAGCATCAAAAAAGCTTGTAACAATTGGGCTGTATTAGCTGAAATATGGCCAGTAGAGCGAGGGGAATGTGTATATATATATGAGGTTGGCCAGATACATTCTCTGAAGACAAAGCCTGGATACTTTTTAAAACCTGACTGCAAAAAGCCCTGTGCAACATGATCTGACCCCGCAGCTGACTCGGTAACTGACCCCAAACTCCTTGAGCAGGAGACTGAACTCTAGAGATTTCTTCCAACCTGAACTATCCTACAGCATTTTTGATGCAAAATGTTTTCTGTGGAAATGTTTTGCTGAAAAGCCTATGCTTTATATAATTTTTCACTCAAGTACAAAAATATCTTGTGTATTACTTCATGTTTACATTCTTTATCCTCCAAACTTTCATCATCTGCAACAAAACCAGCAGAGTCATTGGAGTTGTTAGATGGTGAGTGTAACTTACATGCATAGGATATTTTGGTCTTCCTCCAGTAGCAATGACAATATTTTCTGCTGTAATGACAGTCTACAAACAAAAACACAAAATCAAAATGGGTCAGAAGAATCCCAGACATAGATACAGACTGGGAGAAGAGCTTATTGAGAGTAGTCCTGCTGAAAAGGACTTGGGGATTGTAGTGGATGAGAAACTTAACATGAGCCAGCAGTGGCTCTTGCAGCTCGCAAGGCCAATGGGATCCTGGGCTCCATCAGCAGAGGGGCGGCAGCAGGGACAGGGAGGGGATTGTCCCTCTCTACTCTGCCCTCGTGAAGGCCCCATCTGGAGTCCTGTGTCCAGAGCTGGGGCCCCCAGTACAAGAAAGATGTGGAACTGTTGGAGAGGGTTCAGAGGAGCCACGAGGATGATTAGAGGGCTGGAGCACCTGCCCTACAAAGAGAGCCTGAGGGAGCTGGGCTGGTTCAGCCTGGAGAAGAGAAGGCTGCAGGGGGACCTCATTGCAGTCTGCCAGTCCCTGAAGGGAGCTTATAAGCAGGAGGGGATTCAACTTTTTAAAAGGGCAGATAATGGCAGGACAAGGGGGATGGATTAAAACTAAAGGAAGGAAGGTTTAGATTAGGTATTAGGGGGAAGTTTTTTACAGAAAGAGTGGTGAGGTGCTGGAACAGGCTGCCCAGAGAAGTAGTGGATGCTCCGTCCCTGGGGGTGTTCAAGGCCAGGTTGGATGGGGCCCTGGGCAACCTTGTGTAGCTCCAGGCCTGGAGGTTGGTGGCCCTGCCTGTGGCAGGGGGGTTGGAGCTCTATGACCCTTGGGGTCCCTTCCAACCCAGACCATTCTATGATTCTATGAAAATCAAGCATCTGAAATCCTTTTATCAGTCTTGAGATTCTGTCTCTGTACAAATGAGTAGTAAATGAGAAAGCTGGTACTACCATCTGCTATTTGTATGACTTAATAATCAGCAATGCATTAAATAACTAAGGAGATTAAATAAACCAATAGATGCAGAGTTTCTCCTATACATCTTCAGTAAGTTTTTTTTTAAACATAAAGCTTAAAATTTTTCCTATATTGGACAAGATTCTCACGACTACTTGGAAGCAACAGTTGTGCACAAATGGCAGCTTTTTAAAATCAGTATTTGCTTGGGAAAAACCACACAGAGATCACAGCAAGTGAATTCTGTCTCTAAGGCCTGGAGTTAAGTTACTGCAAAAGTGGTGTGGTTTTAGAAAACGCTAGCTATCTAACCCCAAATACTTTTGCTCTCTCAAACTGTTATTAACCAGTAATAGTGACCTCAAAAAGTTTTAAAAGGCATGTTCTGCCTCTGGTTAAATACACAGAAACGGTCTCCATTCTATTATGTGACCCAGTTGCTTGAAGCTGTATTCAATATAACTGCCTCCCACACACAATTTTGTATTAGAAAGCTAATCAGCTAATCACCCTTACAACTCATCTGAAGGAGGAAAACATCCAACTGATCTCAGAGCAGGATGATGTTTGTCCTCTTTACACCTCTGTAAGCATCTAACAAAGCAGTATGACTGACAAAAAGAAAAAACATATCTTTTCTCAGCATTTCCATCTGCAAAGAAAAATTAATGGTGTCCAACTAACAGGTTAGAGGCTAGGGACTCAGAGAACAGTCAAGTTCATCAACACCTTATCTAGGTGGAAAAAAAATCTCCCTCACCAAAACAATATTGAATAACTAAAGCAGTTTGCAAGAGCACAATCTAACTCCCAGTTGACCTGAAAACCAACACATGAAGACCTGAAATGTTTGAAGTGAATGATACTACAAAAATCAGCATAGCAGCTCACCTCTTTACCTGCTGCTGTTAAACCACGGATTGTATGTGGATCAGAAAAACTCCCTTTCATGTTGAAGTATTTCACTTTTCTGTTTAGAAGAAAACAGCAACATAAATGCACACTTAATGAAGAACAGGAATGAAAT
Source organism: Zapornia atra (assembly GCA_013400835.1). Taxonomy (NCBI): domain Eukaryota; kingdom Metazoa; phylum Chordata; class Aves; order Gruiformes; family Rallidae; genus Zapornia; species Zapornia atra. Next base: position 120,788 of record VZTU01015551.1, read on the forward strand.
ACAACCAGCTACTTTTTCCATGTCTAAGTGCTAAAACAAAGCAAACAGGCACAGAAAAGGAAAAGGAATAAAGCATCTTATTTCATAGCATTGTTTGCAGCTCTGTCACAGAGAATCTGTCTGTCACAGAGATCAGAATCACTTCGTCCTCGTGTCACAGTTAACTCCTCTATACAGCAGAGGAGCTAACCTTGTCACATGCTCTGGGGATCTACTAACACAATACTCATTTGAGAGCAATCGACAGTGACTCAGCAGGAGTCACAAGACTAGTACCTGTTCAGTTACCTATTACTACAGTTTCTCTATAAAAGGAACTGCATGCTGAACGTCTTGGAAGCATTTCTGCACTGAAAGCAAAAAATTCAGCTGCTATAGCACAGTGTTATCTGGGGACTTGTATGGGATACAAATCTGGTGGAAAAGCTTGAAACTATCTTCAGAAACCATGACCACTGAATATTAATACAAACCCTCTCCAGATTAGACAGAGCATTCTAACAGCATTCTATGCTGTTAGAAAGTTTGCATGTACAGCCACTTTCAACTACAATTTCCCAGAAAACAAAAGGAGGGAGGGGAGGAAATCACATTGGCAAAGGCACACAGAGTCCTGAGCAGAAAGGACTTACACACTCAAAATACTAGCTAAAATGAGAAACTTCAGAGGCAATTCACCCATTCTACAAGAAAAAGAAGAGCTCACTGACTATGGGAAGAAATATGAACTTCACAGTCTTATTTACTTGTCTTGCAGTTGCACTCTGTGTCCCCAGTTCAAGGATTTCACATAGTTCTGAACAGCTTGTGCCATGACAGACCTATGACAAAAAAAGAAACTGAACATGCAGCCATCATGTTAAAAATTCAGATTATGCAACTCAAAGATACAGGTAATTGGCAGGAATTAGGAATGTTCTACAATATGCTGTTGTAACTTATCAATCCAAATCAACATAATATCTGTCCTAATGAACCAGTAAACACAGACTTGTGTTTTAAACAAGAAGCAGTCTAAAAAGCTTCATGCAAAATTCACCTCCCTAACTATCCTTTAAAAAAGTACCAACTGGGAAAAGTTATTATGCATTTGCAGTACATAAGAGTGGAAATGGGCAATAATCTTTACCAGGTATGATGAACAGGTTGGGCTATATTCCAGCCATAGTGTTGGGCATCTTTAAGTGCACTCCCTAAAAGGGCTGCTTGATGCATAAGCTTTTTAGGAATGCAGCCAACATTCACACAAGTTCCACCAAGTCCCCATCTGGTTCCTTGGATAAAAAGAAGAAAGAAACAAAGAAAGAAAAACAATAAGTAAATTCATCAGGTCAGTATAACAATGCAACGGGTCACCTAGAGAATTAGGCTGCTCGTGCAATCAGTTATACAGTTCTGAAACAAAGAGCCTCTAACTCTGCTAATGTTTGGGGGTTTTTTTTATTAAAAACATCTCTACATTTTTCTTTTAAAATTCAAACCATTTCAAGGTGTTCTCAGAGTTCTGAAGCACCAGCTACTACACGTTTACTTACTACATATGATGCAATTCATAATTTTCAGAAATTGCAAGTGATGTTTTCACAGATATAATATTCTCACATATTTAAGTCCAAAGTCTACTACAAATGGTAGCATCAAACACTGCTCACAGCCTTAATGAACAGGGGAAGCAGGCAGAGCTGGATGGAATGAGCAGTACAGCAAGATGTGCTTAAGGACTTTTACTACAAGCAAAGTAGGCAGTGTAGCTTTGGCCACTTTGCTGCCTAGAGCAAGCTGTTCATCTAAGAAACCATTTTATATACATGTCCAAATACTAGCCTAGTATTTTTCTTCCATACCTTGTGGAGAAGGTTGCACATAATCCAAAACTGCCACTTTCTTTCCAAACTGAGCAGCTTTTTAAAAAAAAAAAGGAAGACAAGGTATTTAGAGGAGGGAGAAACTCACAAACCTACACATTTTCTGTAGTACAAGCAGAGATTAGGAGTACAGGAGCTGACAGATGATGGTTTATACTATCTTATTTAAGATGCCAGACTTGGGACCCAGGCTGACTACACAGTCAGCAGATTCTCCAGAAAGTACTTAACCCAGACTAAAGCCTCCAGCTTCCACTGACCCTAAAAATGCAATCTGACCCAAAATGAAATAAGAACCTTGTGAATTGTTGAACACATTGCATTGAGTTACAACAGGGCAAGACTCTCTACAGCAGTTAAAACAGTTCTTGGAAACAGTCTGAAGGGACTGTTGTTTTAATGCATAATTAATCATAGAATCATAGAATCTTAGAATGGTCTGGGTTGGAAGGGACCCCAAGGATCATAGAGCTCCAACCCCCCTGCCACAGGCAGGGCCACCAACCTCCAGGCCTGGAGCTACACAAGGTTGCCCAGGGCCTCATCCAACCTGGCCTTGAACACCCCCAGGGACGGGGCACCCACCCCCTCTCTGGGCAGCCTGTTCCAGCACCTCACCACTCTCTCTGTAAAAAACTTCCCTATAATATTCAATCTACCCCTTCCCTCCTTTAGCTTCACTCCATCCCCCTTGTCCTGCCATTATCTACCCTTTTAAAAAGTTGAATCCCCTCCTGCTTATAAGCTCCCTTCAGGGACTGGCAGGCTGCAATGAGGTCCCCCCGCAGCCTTCTCTTCTCCAGGCTGACCCAGCCCAGCTCCCTCAGTCTCTCTTTGTAGAGCAGGTGCTCCAGCCCTCTAATCATCTTTGTGGCTCCTCTGAACCCTCTCCAACAGTTCCAACTCTTTCTTGTACTGGGGGCCTCAGCTCTGGACACAGGACTCCAGATGGGGCCTCACGAGGGCAGAGTAGAGAGGGACAATCCCCTCCCTGTCCCTGCTGCCACCCCTCTGCTGATGGAGCCCAGGATCCCATTGGCCTTGCGAGCTGCCAGAGCCACTGCTGGCTCATGTTAAGTTTCTCATCCACCACAATCCCCAAGTCCTTTTCAGCAGTTTATTGTTAAGAAACAATATAATTGAAAAAAATATAGTACCTACAGGGGCACTCAGAGTATTTCAGTTTATGAGATCTTCCCTTGACAAAAGAAGAACTCTTTTTAAAAATTGTAAGGCTGTGAATCAATTTTACAAATTAATTGCATGGAGCTGACTTAATGATTAATGTTCAGGGCCTGAAGTATATACTGTGTTCCTAAAAAATCTTCAGCATTACCAGTAACACTTATATTAGCTTCCATAAACACCACTTAAGCTAAAGAAAACTTCTCCTTAGTTATTTATACATACAAACCTTCTTTTGCGCAAGCAAGGCCTCCAGACCCTCCACCAACTACCAGAAGATCATACTCATTCTTCCCTGGGAAGAAGACATGAAAACAGTAGTTAAAGAAACAGACAAGGAAGTGGTACATAAGAAGGGAAATATCAAAATCTATGCTATTTTCTACTACTGATTATTGCTGATTTGGGTTTACTTTGCTATAGTACTGTGTTTTTCAGTGTTCCAAAGCACTCTCCAAAAATTTTTAAGCTAAAATTGTGGCTTTGTGAATGAAATACAGAAAAGCAAGCAATCCAAAGGTGAGGACCTTACATTGAGTTATATCTAATGTCTTAAGGAGGTCTTTCTGCATGATTAGACAGCTACAACTGGGACTCGGTATATGTCCTCTGTTTCTGCATTACAGTAGCATGTTCTGCACGTAGCTTTTTCAGCCAGGTCACCTTATCAGGCTTGCAAAGCTTCAGCTGCAATGTAGACTTTGCAGGGGTGCGGTGGGGCGGCAGTCAGAAGGGAGCTGGCCCCTTCTGCCACAGCTCAGCCCGGCCTCCCAGAGCACTCCTGAAGCGGCAAGCGGCTTCTCGTTCTTAGCAAGGGGAGCAGGGCAACCTTGCTTCCAGAGAGCTGCCAGCAGCTCGGGGAGGACAGCTAAAGCCTGCAGCATCCCCCCCGCCTGTGCCACCATGGAGGTGAGGAACTCTTCTCCGCGTTTCAGAGCAGACAGACTGGAGAGGCCGTGACCCACCAGCCGCTGGAGCTAAGCCCAGAGAGAAGGTTTCGCTGCCCAGCGGGCTGCCCCGCTACGCCTCCAGAAAGCCCCGTCGCAGGGGCGCGGGAGGTCTTGCCCACTGCGCAGCGACTTGCGGCCCAGGGACGCCCTCTGCAACTCAGGGGCCAAGGGACGGGCTCCGAGAGAGGCACGGGGTCGGGAGCGGCTCCGAAAGCCGCTACGGATGGAGGCAGCGCACCGCCCTGCCCGCCTCGGTCGCTGAGGCAGGATAGTGGCGCCTCCGGGAGGGACGGGGCGGGGGGAAGGGGAAGACAACAGTGGTCTCCGATCCCTACGGCGATCTCTCAGGTAAGGCGCCCGCGGGTTTCTCCTTGCCGTGCGAGCTGTGGGAAGGGCTCGGTGATCCTCCCCAGGCACACTCTCAGTGTCAGGAGAGGGCAGCGCGCTTCCCGCGAGGGGAAGCGGAGGCGCAGCCTTTGCCAGGCCCGAGCCCAGCGACACTTCGTACCTGAGAGGGCTCGTACCGTACGGCACAGCCCCGACGCTCCCAGGAAACGCTCCCGCCTCCTCCACAGCGCCGCCATGCTGTACGGCAAAGGGCCTCCGCGCCGAGCCAGGACCCCTGCAAGGTGGCCGGGCAGCGCCGGTGTGGCGTCGCCGGGTCAATAAAGGCGGCGGAGGGGCAAGGGCATGATGCCCGCCCAGCGCGGAGGCCTAGAGGGGAGGCAGCAGTTTCCCTCACGGGGAGCGCGGTCGCCCAGAGCTCCGGCTTCTGTGAGCCACTGTGAAGCCGCGAGAGGCCTTTTTTAAAAGGCGGGACAGACTGTGGCGATAGAGAAGCGCGTTTGTGTTTAAATCAGGCAGGAAGGGAACGACCCCCCTGCACTTCGCTTGACTGGCTTCCCTCTGAGATGCTGCTGCTGCAAAAGGGAGGGCGTTTTGGGACCGAAGAGTAATGTGGCGACTATCCAGAACCTTCAGGGATATTCAGAGCCCCGTGTTTTCCCACCTGAAACCGCACATCCCCTTGTAACAGACGCGGTGCGAGGTGGGCTGTCACTGCCCCTTCCTCAGGTGCAGGGTGCAGACTGGAAGTTAAAAACCTCTAGGAAAGGTTGAAAATCTTTTCCTTCCCACGAAGTATTACAGGCAACATGTGACGCGGTTTCAATTCCTCTGGCTAAGATACATCCAGTGCAGAGAGCAGGCGCCAGTGACTCAGGTCTGAGAGAAGCGACTTCCTCAACCGAAATGGCGGGGCGGGGCCTGTGCTGGGCAGGTCAGTGAACTCACCCAGCACAAGCAGCGCTAACGCGCGGTACAGCCGTGGTGGTACAGATGTCTGCACAGGACGCGCCTCTGATGCTTCACCGCCTTCGGCAGTATTTCCTGTCCCTGTGCCACATGCCAGCGTTTGATTAAACGAGGGTGATGCTGCTGACCTACTTCGGATGGGAGTTGTGAGTTATTGATGCCTGTAATGCATTCTGGCAGCTTACGGTTAAAGGCCTCAGAGTTTGCATTGATTAAAACAGCACCGCGGGGAACAAGGTCTTTCTCATTCAGAAGCGCTGGCTGTTGGCCATTACTGAAGCACACTAGTGCCTGTACTTGCCGCTGTATGTAGTGAGTTGTATGCAATAAATGCCACAACAGCCAAATCAGTTTGGGACAAAGAATCAGCTCCTTTTTTCGGGCAGAGTGAGCTGATGACACGAAGCTAGGTTTAGGCAGTCGTGGTTCAGCTGTCTCCGGAGCAGAGGCCTGGATCACAAGGGGGCAGCATCCAACCATTTTGTTTCAGAAACCATCAATGACAGCTGAGGAAAACGTCAGGAAATTAAAAAACTCCTAGTTTTGTAGAACTAACATCACCAGCAGTGTAGGTCTGAGGAATTTTATTCACTCTTTTAATGCTTGAAATTACACGAAACAGGAGTTACTTTAGTAAATGGTTGATGACTTGTCCTGCATCACTGCTGCTAAAAAAAAAAACCCGAAGAAAAAAAGCCAAGCTTCCTCTCCCCCCACCCCCCCTGACTCCTGCAGCACTAATCAATAAATCACTAGAAACACTCTTACCCACTGCAGCATCAGTAGAAAAATATGACTAGAGCATATGGGGAGGCCTTTGAATTAAAGACACCTCAAGCATATTGATATTAATCTTTTATGCTTTTCAGGTACCAGCATATAAAGTTGCTTTAGCTGTTCATTTTAACCAATATCATGAATTGAATCAGGCAGCTTTGAGCATAAGCTTTTCACAACACAGCATTTATTTCAGACATGTAGGATCAAGAGTAGAATTAAAGCTCCCCAAAGACAAAACAAGTTTATGTGAAGAAGTGGTCCTGCAACATTATGGTATTTTGCTAATAAGGAAAGGCCTTAAATGTATCAAAGCTGTTGATAGAAAACATTACCCTTAAACAGTGGCAATTTAGGAAAGAAGTGATGATAAATTTGGAGTAATGCTTCTAAACTCTTTTAAAGATAGGATCTTGGCCAAGTGCCCATTGTAACAACCACATTGTACATTAGCATTAATGCTTGCTTTCATTTTAGAGCTCAGAGTCTAGGTGAACCACAGCCTGTGCAGCAGTGGTGAGATGGTAGCTTCTTTTAGATGTTTGTGTTCCCAAACACATCAGCACACACCCTCACTTTTCTGGCTTGAAAGCGAGTTAATTGCTTTCCCCTGGCATCCTTCTCAAGTCACTGGGGAACCACAACTATCCATAGCTGCTGCTATGTGACTGGCACAGACTTGTGTGACGCTGGTGTGTCACCAGCCCTCTGGCTGTCTCTCACAGCTAATGATAGAGCACTGTGCTTCCACGGGCTAAGGTTTTCCCATCAGCAGAAGAAAGTACCGAGCCTGTGTAGTGCCACTCTGCTCGTTCTTGTGCATTCTCACAGGTTTGATCACTGAAAGCGACAGAGCCAGACAGCAGCAATGGTCTTGCCCATGGTGACAATATCAATAAGAGGAATAGCCACTGGCATTTGCTGCAGTCAGCACTCAGCAGGTGTGTTTGCACTAAACTTGAAAAGTCTTTCTCAGGGACCAAAACCAGATCCTGGTTATCAGGTGTGGTTTCTGGTGTGTCTGGCTCGTTTATAGCTCTCTAATTATTTTGTGTTTAGCATTAAGCTGATCGGAATAATTAGTGATATACATTTTTTACATATGTATAATATATATTTTCATTTCTTTTAAGAAAGCAAGCATTAAGCCCTTTAGTGGCAAATACATTCTAGTATCAGGAATCATTTACATGAAGCATTGTGTTTCTGTGGTGAGAGCATACTTCTTCAAAATTTGGGATTAAAAAACCCCACCCACCTTACAAGATAGCTATCAGACATAACATCATATTTCCACAGAATTTTGTCAGTTGTAAGTAGTCATAGATTAATACATTAGATGTGGTTTGGTTTATTTCCAGGGGATGTGTTTATTCAAAGTACTTTAAACATTGTGGTATTAAAAGGGCAGAGGAAACACCACTGTAATACATTGCAGAATGGTATATAAATCCATTCAACAAAAACATGGGGTTTGTAAGGCACAAATGGGTTCTGTTAACGGGCAGAGTTTCTCCTTTTGAATTTATTGTAAAGACAATTTAAATGTATTGAAATACCTTTTGTTAAATATATCAATGGCTTGCTTGAAGTCTTCCTCATAAAGACAACCAGGACCAATACCTTTTCTACCTAATGTTTCAGAAATTTTGACTTTTCAAACACGTTGTCTTGTATTTCCTGTTTTTCAGGCATGCTTTGCTTCATGTCTCATGTTCCTAGATTAGTGACCTGGCAGGGTAGGAGAGAGGAGAGAGGTATCAGGTAGATACTATCTTTGGAAATCTTCCCGCTGTTTCTTTCTTAGTGGGTGGGGTGGGAAATGGATTATATCAGAGGTTGCATTTTGTGACGTGACCTAATTAATAATTTACAGAAGGGTCAGTGAACTGTACTGGATCACTGGTTGAACTAAGAAGTCTCTTGCATCAGGTACAACATTTTGATTTCTTGCTACCTCTCTTGTGATTTATTGTACTTTCTTTGTTGTTGTTTTGTTGTTTCATCTTGTTCCTCTGGTAAAGTGTAGCATAGTGTGCTTAGCATTAGGAAGGGAGGTGGGAAGAACATGAGGAAGAAAGTTATGTCAAATGGTGAATACAAAAGTGGAAATAGTGACTTAGTCCTTTTCAACTGAGAGAACTGTATCCCAGAGGTACAAGGACAGAATAAATGGTAACAGAAGGGTGCTTTCCAGTCCTTAGGCTTTTTTCAAAGCAATGTAAAACCTTCTCATGATTCAAATTGCTAAATATATGGATAATATTCTAACATGGGGGTTATGCTGACAAGTGAGGATCCTTATTTGAACACATAGATCCTGGGTGAATGAAGTATTTTTACCGCTTTTATTTGAGGCTTCTTAACTAACTTGTGTAGCAAGAATTCTCCAATACTACTTTTTGGTGAGCATTGCTTTCACATTGGCATGAAGGTATCTGGCTGTTTGCTAACAATACAGCTCTCCTGTATTTCTCTGCATTTTTGATATCTGCTTTCAAGACTTTTGACAGTCTTTTGGAGAGTTAAAACTCAGACTGGTAAGTGAAGAGAGTGACTAATTTTGGTTTATGAGATCAAAGGGATGGTCAGATTTCCATGTGGAGTCCACAAAGTTTACAATATTTTATTAAGATGAGACAAATATATCCCATTAGCTAATAATTTTTAATGTAGGATCTGGAAATGTATTAATTACTACATTGAAAAAGCTAAGAAAAGTACACAAATCATAGAACTACTCTAAATCAGGTCATAATTTAAATGCCATTTAAAAATGGAATTCTAAAAGGTATCCAACTATTCTAATATTTACTAAGTGTTCCAAAAGGACATCCTGTTACAAAGAATACATCCTTCAGGTAATGGTGTTTCATCTGCTGGAAATGTTGGTGCACAGGTTGATTTTAAAAAAAAAAAAAGTTTAACAATTCAGCTTTGTTTCTGTTTTTGCCTTTTCTGCCTTTTTCCCCCAGAAATTTGTTTGAGATTAGGACTTCTTGTTCAGAATTTAATTTATGACATTTTATTCCTTCCTTTCTTAACATAGAATCCTCTGTTCATAGTTTGTCCTAAACAACTGATTGATTGCAAGTGAGGTAGAAAGCCAGCAGAAACAGATGAAGCCTCAAGTAACGCAGGTTCTTTACTTCATTCAAATACTTTAACATATATTACAAAAAATCAAGGGGAAAAAAGACAGAAATATGGTAGATTTAACTGAGCTTCAAAGTTTTCATGAGGAGTTGTAGTCTTAGAAAGCACGACTTTTTTCAGTCTACATGACAAGATGCGTGTATTTAAGATGCATAGTAAACACAAAATAGTCTACCTGCTTCTATGATCTGTTAAATTTTAGAGTACAATTTTGCTGGACATCTCTTTTAGCTGATTCCTGTGGGTTTATTATCTCTGGGCAGTTTCCTGATTCATATGTGAGTGGTGCTTCTTTTCTCACAATTCCTCTTTTACATGTTTCTCAGCAAGAGAAACTAATTTGACTGTTGAAACCAGCAAATTCTCATAAAAGAAAATTCCTCCTGTTATTCTGAAAATGCAAGCTCAAAAGAATTTTTTTCCACTCAGCGTTTCACATAATCTGTGGGATTTATGATAATGTGCTAGGTCTCCTGTCTCCCTTTGTTTGGCTTTAAAAACCAGCCTTTGGCCAGGATTATTAGAAGGGAATGTCACTTGTTGTTATGCCAGGCATGGATTTACTGGAAAAGCTTTAGCTCTCCACAAGAGGCACTGCCATGTTGCATTGTATGACTGCAGCTGTACAGCTTCTATTTGAGACTGGGAACTCTGTACATGAGCAAGTCTGCTCAAGTTTGTGCAGACAGATCTGAGTCTAACTTTGTCAACTGTCAGACTGAACTAGTTAGTTATTCTGACCTGTTGCCATTTGTGTGCTACTACTCCCAAGCTAAGACATCCTGAGTCTATGCTTTCCTGTGGATGGGGCCTGTGAATGCAGTATCCTGACGTTCTGCAATACCAAACCAGTGTTTTCAGATGTTGTCCCCACATAAAAATTATATTACACCAATACATTTCTAGTTCTCCACAGTTCTCTGACCAGGGTACATTGTTACTATCTATACAAGGATGACATGTGAATAGTCTATACATTTTTAGTATTGTTATTTATGTTAATAAAAAGAATATTTATGTTAATAAAAAGTATTAAGATAACCATACCTATATAGACCCTATCTTAGCAAAGAGGTAAATTAAAGAAAAGGCATCAGCTAATGTCTAACAGTGTACCAAAGAAGCTTCTCTTGGAGAAAAAGATATCCCATAATAATGTGTTACAAGAGTCCAACTTTGTATTACCTTGGAAGCAATTAATGGACATTGTCACATGGTTTGGATGGTTTAACTAACTGAGCCTCTGGCTTCATCTAGTTTGCAGTTATTGCCGTTTACCATTTTTACTTCTGTCATAACATATCTGGACCACAGAAAGGGTTACTTTGCAGGCATAGCCTGTATCATGCAAGTAAACAGTTGTGGGCAGGCAGAGGCAAGTTTGCTCCTCCCATGCTTCTAGCCTGAAGAACATGATTCAGCTCAAATTTAGAAGTCCTCTAGTAGCGTTGTCATGGGACGCTGTGCAGTCTGGTAAGTCTTGGCATGAATTTATGCTGCTAAGCAGAAGCTTGGCTGATACCACCAGTTCACAACTAGCTATAGTTAATAGCAAGGACATCTCCAAAGAATAGCTGAGTGCTTACAGAACCAGGTCAGCGCCTAGAATAAGTTTTAGTGTTTTAAGCTCTTCTCTGCACAGCCCAGCAGTAAAGGAGCTTTTCAGTTAATTTTAACTGTGGGCACCATCAGGGATCATGCAGACACAAGCCGTCGTGTTCACAACCATCTTTCCACCAGACAGGAAAGAACTGCCAGTGATGCAGGAGCACAGTATTGCTTTTTTAATTCTTTTTCTGCCTGATGTCTGGATTATAAGAAAATACTTGTTGTGCTAGAGCTCTGTTATACAGGAAAAGGATACTTCAAAGTTGTTCTGTACTGACACTGGGTACTGTGCTATATTGCAGGGTCTTGGTTGTGTTCTGGTTGGAGTGACTGAAAACATTTCCATCTTCATCTACCTCTTTTTCCCACAATTCTTTATTCAATTCATCCACTTAAAATTTTTTATTCTTCTCTTGTCAATCTCAGGTAGTCCCTAACCCTTTCAAGCACCGTTTTCCTCATCTGACAAAGCCTATTTTCAGATCTTCAGCTCCTGTTTCTGCCACATTTGATACAAACCCTTCCTTTAAATCTTTAAAAATGTCTCTGGCTAGAGCTTCAAACACTTGTTGACTTGGTCTGAGTATTGTAGTGAGAAAACAGTGGAGATATAATGCCATGTTGTGTTTAGGTTTTGTTTTTTCTTACTATTTTATGGTGCAATTTAATTGCAGCTTGATTAGATTGTTTCCGTCTTGTAGGAAAAAAAAATACAGTCAGTCAAGCCGAGAAGGTTTATTAGAATGTCTCCTCTTTTATCTTACAACTGTTTGTAGCAGACTATTTTTCCAACTAGAAGCTAAAGGAATTCAAATGTATTGGTTATAATATATTAACTGCACCTCCTTCTGTCGCTGCTGTTAAGCAATTTGCTATATGTACCTCCCCTCCCTCCAGCAGCACTCTATTTAACCCACATGCTTAGGTCTTGTTTCTACAAATTCTGCACTGGCTGTAGCATGCCACGTCTGAGCTGAAAAAAGAAGTAACTCCCTTGGGCCAAATGCATTCCTGGAGTTGCTTGATTGAACAGTGCATTTACACTGAGCACAGATTTGGCTCATACCTGACTTTTTTAGCATTGGCTGTGCTGTTACTAAGTAACAGTGTCATTAGGAGACAGATGAATAGCTTTCTCTAAGGTTATTAGAGCACCAAGCACCTTTAAGGAGTGCAGAAATCAGTGAAAGGAGGAGTTGGGGAAAAGGACACCGCTCCTTTTAGAGTCTGTAACTGAACTGATAAGCTATTCCTGTGATGTGATCGAATGTGACTGAATACTGCAGGCTCTTGGACTCTTATTCTATAAAATCCACGTCACAGCAGCACAGGAAAAGATCGGAGGGAACAGCTTCTGCTGTACTGAGAAAGGTACATATTTCTATTTTCTTGTGTCTCAGGCTTGACATGATTTGTTATCTTAGATAATGTCACTATTTTAGACAGTGGTGAATATGAAAGAAGCGGTGTTTTCCACATTCTGACTGGTACTCATTGTCGGGAAGCCAGTCTGTGGGCAGCAACAGCTTTCACTGTGAAAGAATAGGACATATTTGTGTGTAATGCGTTTGTGTTGTATTGTAAACCTTGACAGCTGAAAGAAGTGAGATGAGATAACCCAGACTAAATTGAAAATGTAATTTATAACTGTAGGTATGTTGGAATTTGGTGCTCATTTGTATTCAAGAAAAAGCTGAATGCAACTCAAGCTTCAGTTCAGTCATGTTTGGCTGAATAGCTGCTTTTACAAATGTGTTGCTGCAGCTGTATTTTATGAGGGTTTTCATTCTCAAGAGAGAATTCTGCTACAGCAAAACGTCTGTGAAGAACAGACAAAAAAACCTAGTACTTTTGCTTGCTAGCCCTGTTGCTGCTTAGAGTATCTTTCTGGTGTCTTTTGCAGACATTATTTGCCATCTGGCCTTTAAAAACAAACTCATATTTGCCAATACCCTCGACCACATCTTATACCGACGATCTCCATAAACAACCTTTGCTTCATCTCTGCTTGAGCATACTTTTTTTCTGCTTACTCAGACGTGGATTCCTCTGACAAAGCCCTCAGGTTCAGAGTCTCATGCATTTGCACAGCACTGCAGTATTTAAATGCAAAAGGAAATTTTCCTGATTTACAGTGTTAGTTTGCATCAGTGGAAAAATATTTTAACCACATTAATGCTGCAAACAACTTACTTGTCACTCATGTTTAGCAATATTTCGTAGCAGCCTGCGGCTGATAGCAGATTTATCTCTGCCAGTCTCATGCTGTTGTCTTTCAGCATTCCCTTGGGATCACTAGAATCAGAATTGTCTGTGAATTTGCTGAAAAAAACCATAAATTTGGCAGCAGTCATTGAAACCAAATCTTAATGTGTGAGGCCATCCATACCGGTTTTGCTAAACTCTCCCAGGACAGATTTCTCAGAAAACAATTTCCAGCTAAAGTAAAAGACACTCTGTGCCCACACCAGCTACTTTTCTGGGGCAGGCATTCAACTCGGGATTTGAGACCCAGGTCTCATACCCTGCTCTGCCTCAGTCAGGCTGCCCCTTCCCACAAAGTGCTTTGGTTACCTGCTGTGCTGTGGTGGATCCCACCTTGTCTGGCTGTTATTATTTCCACAGAAATAAGCCATCGTTTGAGAAGCAATTTCCTTCCTGCTCTTTCAGATCCCTCGGTGGGTGTCCTCACTACCAAGTTCCAGGAGTGCTCTCTCCCGTGGCCTGAAGAGCAGCTTGTGGAGAGCAGAAAGCTGGGAGAGAGGGAGATTTACACTAGATTAGCTGGTAGTCTTGCAAGCAGGGCAGAAGCACACAGTAGGGATTTGGGACGCTGAGGATTCAGTCCTTGGTCTTTGTGATATATAGAGAGAATGTGAAATAGGTCTGTCACAGTGATTATGATAGGACAACTAGTCATTTTGGTACTTGTTCTTCCAGCCCTTTCTCCCTGTCTCCATTTGGGTCAAAAAAATCACTCAATAGGAGCTTGTTTTACTCCCTGAAGAATGTGAAAATCTCAGCTGAGAAAACTTTTTCCAGAGCAGCTCCTAGTGTGCTGACAGGCAGAGCACTTTCTACTTTTAGCAGTCCACTGCCTCCTGGGTGGGATTTGTACAATTCAGCTGAGCTATGCCAAGGACCAGCCTCAAACATTTGATGTGACTGTACTATTTGTATTAGAATTCTGGAGTGGGAATAGGGACTATCAGAAACAAATCCTTCTTAGGGATACCTGAAAGGATCTTATTCATGAGACTCTGTCTTTACTGGACCTTGAGCAAAGTTAATGAACTTCTTATCCTTGTAGAATTCTCTCACACCAACCTCTGGCTTTGATCGTATATAGTCATGTGTTCACTAGGCAAGTCTGGATCAGAGTGCTATAAATCCACGTGGTCCTGCTTGTTGGACAGACATGAGGCCTCTCTGTGTGGCCAGTTTATTCTAACCCCTGCTTTTCTTTGTGGCATCTAACCATTATATAAAACTTTTCTTTGGGTGATAGCACCAAATAGGCTTAGACAATGGCTACTGTGAAGAGAGTTTTAAGTGGGTAGCAATTATCCTAATTGAAATCTATCTAGCAGGAATGGATTTAAACACCCTTATGAAGCTTAGTAGGCAACAGTCACTTTTCTGTTCTTTTCCTTTCAATCAGTAAGAAGAAAACTGTATTTGTTTCCTTTCAACCTATAAGAGGGAAAAAGACAAGACAAAAGACTAGACAAAAGGGCCCTGGGCGGGGGGGGGAGGTGGTGGGGTAGAAATAATCATCAGAACTTTGCATTTATAGAAATCAGAAATTTTTTGTAGTCATGATAGTGAAGCTAACTTACAGTAATTTGAAAAAACCTAGGAAGAAGGAAATTTAGATTTCATGCAACAAATACTTGGTGAAAAATTATATAACGTCTGTTCAGCTTGTTTTCATGATGCCAGTGGAAAATCTGAATGCCAAACTCCCAGACACAGTTTCCATTGAAATACAAGCTATTCACATTTGGCAATATACTGATTATTCTTCACAGTGTTGCACTCATTTGAAAATACATCACAAGGAAAGAATAGGATGTAAAAAGATACTTTTTGACCTTTAAAAGTACTAAAGTATGAAGCTGTTGGATTGTGTTGCCTATGGCAGCAGGGCACAATATGTTTGGCAGAAGTTAGTTTAGATTTTCTGACCAAAACACTCCGCCTGCCTTGCTGTGGGAAGAGATTGAGCAAAGTGCCACATTAACAGAGATTGACTCATTCAAGACAACACAGAAGAGTCAGGAACTCCAACCCCAGTCATGGCACAGCGCAGATCTCTGGCCTACTGCAGAGCAACAGATGTTGTTAAAATGTGTGCAGAAATGTCTTCTGCATTGATTTCACAATGGTTCTCAACAGTTAATATATCCTTACTAGTAGGGGAATCCTCTGGATACTTTAGTGCATGAGATCCTTATAGGCATAATTTCAGCAGAAGATTTTAAACAGTTTGAATTTAAACCTTTTAAACTCTTTTCTAAAAGTATGGGGTGCACCTACGTCTTGGACACAAGGAGGTGTATATGAGGGTTTAATCCGTTCATTTGTATGGCCTTTATAAAAAAACCCTAGAAAACTGGATTATTATATTCTTCTCTCTGTAGATTTAGCAGCATTACCTCTACAATGAGTTTAGGCCCTGTTGTCCCCAGGCACTTTACTATTGTAGATCATTTCTATTATCCTCAATTCCATCAGAGTGATGGAGAGGTTCTTTTGCAAAAGAAAGTTGAATGGTATAAATTTACCAAGCACTCCCCATTCACCAGGTTATATGAGCTAATAAAGTCTAAATTAGATTCTAAACCCTTTAGCATCAGAATGCTAAAGAACTGTCTGGATGCTTGGAGACTCCTAATAAACTCTTAAACAACCAACCAGTTCTTGGCAGTTAGATTAAATGCATGAGAAATTATAGCTAGATTGGATGTAACATCATCTTTCCTCAAAGACCTGATTTGTCACCAGGCTGAAATGACTTAAGTGTTTGAAGCACTGTTTGTCTACACATTTTCCCTGTTGTTCATCAACTCAAGAATAATAATATCACATAGGCAAATTGCTGTTTTGGTATCCCAAAATTCATCTATTTTCTTAATGCAGATAAAGTCACTTTGCATTTCCTCAGGTGCTATCCATATATCCATAGCAGGTACTTTTCTGACAAAGGTTAATTCAGCTTTACAACACCTTGCAAGTTACAGAAGTAGCAGTAACTTTAACTTACTGTTGTGGAAACAGAGAGGTAGGTAAGGCAGCTCACCCAAGATCTGATCAGAAAAATATTGCCAACATCAGACTCAAACCTAAGTCCCCTATCTTGGGATCACAAAGTCCTGGAGAGTAGCAGTTTAATGTACATGCTGTCTTTGCAGAAAAGCTTTTTTGTGATTATGTTTTGGACTTAATTTTCAGTGCAAAGCAAGATCAGTTTATCCAAGCTATAATTGTAATGAGAAGTTCTGTAATTAGGCTTATAAGGATTAATTTTGATTAGAGAAATGTTCTGTCCAACAGTTTTCAACATCACATGTATTTTAGTACCTGTCATCTCTTATTTTTGCATCTGTAGGAAATAAGAGCTTGTTAATTACTCATAATGTAATGAACTAAGCTTCAGAATAGGCAAACAATCAGATGTGATATTTTTTACCACTAAGTGTGGAAATCTTTAAACATATATCCTTATTAAAAGTCAGAGCATTAAAGGTGCTTATTACAACATCTTATTTTTCTTCTCAGTAAATATCAGTTTTTAGCAGGGGAGGTTGTTTTGGAATCTGAGAGCCAAACAGTAGCAATCAGTAGTTTAGATCAAATCTCCACACACTCTTCTAATAGTGTTATGAAAAGTTCATACATGTTTTGTGAAACATCAAGAAAAATCCCAATTTGAATTAATCTGGTTACTTGGAGTTACTTTAAAAATCAATGTTAACCATTGTTCTAATAATTTTTTTTTATTTCAAGAAATTCTTTATTATTTTTTAACAGTACTTAGAAAAATTTACCAGAAGGATTGATAAATAGCATTACTGCAAGATTGTTATTGTAACATTTAGTGAAATGGCTGGAGCCACCTGTACAAGAATATGTACATGTATTGTGTTGTGTGTAGCATCTCATGGGCATTTTTATGTTTCTAGAAGAATGAGGATCATATAATAGGGGATTATCTACCCTCTTACTAACTTAACAACTATTGCCATAGTAATAGATCCCTAAATCTAAGCCAGTCTCTTGAGGTTTATTTTATAGCCATTGGTGGAATGACTTAGGTATTTTATCTTCAAGGGCAGGTAAGTTGGGGCAGCAGATTCCCACAATTTGTGTTTTCTTCTCCCTTTGAAAGTGTGTTTTGAAACCTCTGAGCTGAAAGAGAGGTACTGCCATTCAAATGCTGATTGTTTGACTATGGTTTGCATCAGGGAAAAACTGCTGAACTGCATAGTTATGATTTGGTCTTATGAAACCTGCCAAAATGAGTAAGATTAGTAGATGCATATGAAAATAACCCAGTTCTTTAGAAAGACTTGTCAGTAGTTTGACAGGTTTGGGCATGAAACTTTAATATGTTTTCTTTCAAACTCTGTCTTCTCAAAAGCAGATTTGGTGATACATGTTATTCATCCCTTTCCATAATGTTATCCCTCTGGTTTTCTGTGTATTCCCTTGCTGAATTTTTTATTTTGCATACTATTTTCCACTTCAAATTTTAGCTTTCAAAGAGAAAGCTCATTTTATCATGGTGCTTCTAATGCCCAGCAGAGGTTGCAGTGCTAACCTGTGTATTTGCAACCTCAGTACAGGCATTAAATAATAAGAGTGACTGCCTTGTAATAAGTGGTTCTGGGAAACTTGACTATCTGCAAGTTAGGTTTTATTGCATATTTAATGAATCTCATGAATCCACGTTAAAGCTAAAATTACAGTTGCATTTTCTAAAGCTGTCATAACATGACTGTCTCTTAAGTAGTGGTAGTCTTAAATTGGTTGAATTACACACTTAATTTTCATATCAAATATTTTCCAGCTAAGAATATGAGAGCAATTACCTATTTTGGTAGTTTTTTTCCCAGTGGACACATGACCATCACCAGTGCATTTTGCTTTTTGCAGACTGCTTTTATAGTCTACTGCTATCACTTAATTTATCTCTTCAGTTGTGAAAATAAATTAAGAGGGACAAACTTTGAAAAAGAAACTGTGTTTAACAAAGTAAAAAGGAAGGAAAACCAAGGGGTGTCTCCTTTGCTCCTCTTAAAAGTCACCTTCTCTGGAAAGTTGTTTTCAGGGTAATTGCCTTAAAGTAGCTTTGCTAAGAGCAACCCATACTGCCATTTAATGAAGGGGCTCGGGTGTTATAAAGCAATAATAATAATACAATAGTGGCAAAACATTGCTTGATACAGAAAAAAACCCACAACAACAAA
>VZTU01015552.1:0-15064 GCA_013400835.1 Zapornia atra
TAAGCCTTGCTTTGTACTTAGAGAATTTCAGATATAGCAACAAAATGCTCGAATCACCCAAGTAATCCAAATTTCATAACTTGCCCAATAACCACATATCCAGCTGTATCAAAGGGACAGATTACCATGCACTTGAATTAACAAAAATCATGAAGTGATAAGAGCAGGAAAAAAACCAAACAAAAACTAGAACAATGCCTTCCAAATTGTAAAGTAACAAAAGGAGAAAACTAAACAAATACAACATGAATTGGTTCTTAGCTCTGACTCCTAACTCATCATTCCCTCACAGAAGCATACACTTCTCCCTCTGCAGCACCCTAGCAGCAGCACACTTAAGCCAGCAGCACATGTGCAAAAGAAAAACAATTCTTCTGATCTGTGCGTGTGTGTTGCTGAATGGTAAGGCATTTTGTACAACCACGGTTTTGTTTTGATGCTATCATATTCTCAAAACCTTCTCCCCCATCCCCCCTTCCCTTGCAGGCTGGAACTTTTCCATTGTTCGTGTTATAACTTTAATGTGGATGGATGGATCAATAGGTAGGTATGTGGGGTGAAGAGAGGGAAATTGGAATGATTTAATATAATGAGTATAGAGCTGCAGTGTGCCAAACTGGTCTCCTTCTCTTTCTTTTCATTTGCTTCTACTGCCGCTGGCTAATTATTTAAAGGAAAAGGCATCTATGTGAGAAAATAAAATCTACCATTAGTCTCTCGTGCTGTACCCTTCCATAGCCCCACCCATTCATCCATATGTAGCTTTTCCATTCACTCCCATAATACCACCAATTACTATGCAGTCAGGACCATTCATATTCATATTCACATCTCACTGTGGACATTTAAGCTACACTCTGAGCAACACTCATACCTTAAACTACACCTATTATACAGCTGTTGTACAATTACTGTAAATGAAGTATTCAATATGGGCCTCAGCTTGTATAATAATTTGTAATCAGTGATAAGGGAAGAGGGTTTTGTGGTCTTCTGCCCTGCCTACCTTTTGGTCCCCTTCTCTCCATCATACTTCTCTCCCTTCCTCTCCTTGGGCTTGGTTCAATAATGGCTTATTCTGAGAGACGAAGAAAAGAGGTTCTCACCTGGGGTAAAAAAACTTAGCCCTCCTGCAACTGCACCAGTTTATGACAGCTGAGCCAGCCAGCCTGTCTGTCTCAGCACAGTACTGATCTCTTTCATATCTTTCTCTTCCGAAATGGACTTACGCTTGACTGACACCAGAGATCAGAACGAAATACGTAACCTACACGCGATAAGATGATCAGAAGAAGGGTCAGAACAGAATCACTGCAGGGAGCACTATTTATTAAATTATTGCTCTTTTGTTTGACCAGTTTTAACTCTTTGTTGAGTATTAGCTGCTCCCACAGGCGAAAGATTATAGACTTGATGGTTCTAATGGCAAATCTCAGGTAGCAAGAGAAGGGAAACTTGGTAGAATATGATGTACATAGTTCAGTTATCTCATTGGTGGGCTAGAGTTTTCACAACCTTTTCTTTGCAATATTGCCATACTTGATTTTTTGTTACTTGAATTTAGGGTGGATTACTCATTTTAAGCCATGTGCAAAATGTCTTGAAACAGTTTCCCACTGTTATCTGGACTATGGTGAACATCAACTCTATTTTGCAGAGAACACAAAAGTGAATTGTTATAGATGCTTTAACATAATTTATTCAGACTCTTTCTTGTGCCTGTTTTCAAATATACTTTTCATAAGAACAAATCTGGCACTTGTAAATTCTTGATTAGTTTTGGAAATGTTCTTCAATTGCATGGAAAATAGTTTCAATACTAGTACATATTTTAAAACAATAGAAACAACTTTATCGCCTTAAATGCAGTTTAACACTCGGACTCCAACCAATGTTTTCATAAACACCATATTCTTTATGTGCACTCCTTCTTCTATACTTGCCATTTCATTGTCATTTCCTCCTGCTATGTTTTTACTGACCTGCTAATCCTGTGAATACCGGTAACTTTTGTGACTGTCTTCAAAAGACTGAATTGACTATATGGGGACTAGTCACACACATTTGCCTTAGTTACTGTTTGCAACAGTATAGCTTTAAGATAGGTAGTCTGTCTTCATAGTGTTGTAAAAGTCCTGTCATCTATCATGCTGTTATTAAATAGAATAGCAATGCTAACAAAATTTTAATAACATTTTAATAGACATTACTGTTCCAATTAGAGCAGTCTTTCTTCCTTTCTCCTTTAAAAAAGAAGGTCACAGTCAATATTTCTGGTGCCATCCCATTGGGTAACCTTTAACTGAGTTCTTGTTATGGGTTATCAGCTGAATAATTGTTGCTTTCCATGCTACTGCTTCTCTCATAAGGGGATTTACTGATAGAGGGGTACTGTAGGGCTTTCCTTTCTCTCATGTGCCATCTTACTGTCTCAGACTGAGTGACTTTCCATTTATACCTATCACTCAAGAGACTTACTGTATTTCCTTAGGAAGGTTGGTTTCTACCATAAGATAAAGGACCACAGAGAGATGGGTTCAGGTCAAACAGTTGTCAGCAAGACAGGGAACATTGCCACTTATTTGAAACAAGTACACATATAATTAAGAGTTGTATTTGGCAGGTATATCAAAAAGTTTAGTACAAAAAAAGGGGGAAACCCCACTGCATTCTCAGTTGACCTTCTCAGATGACAAGGCAGTTGTTCCAAACATAGTATGTTCCATGGTATCTGCTGCACTTCAGTTGTCTCAGATAATTAGAACCTTGAGTCTGGATAGACTACTTCCTCTATGCCTGCAATAGGGTCTATCTAGCCCAGGTTCAAGTTATAGAGAAGCTTTCCTCATTCTGCCGGTTGAGAAAAGGCTTCAGATAATCACTGCTATTTAAGATATCTCCTTTCATAAGTACTAAGATAAACATTAACGTATAGTTTGCATTAAGAGCATTTAATGAGCTTCCAAAGATAAAAAGTTAATCAATTAAAAAAATGTTCTTAACTGGAGAGATGTTTTGGACCCAGAGTTCTTAACAAGTTATTCATCTATGCCAAACTGATCTGTCTGTGTAGGTGCAGGGAAGGAATTGTATTTAGCTGTTTAATGGAAAGAAATGTGGACTGCATCATGGCCCTTAGAGGTCACAGTCTGATGAACAGGTCTTGGTGAGCAGGTCTTGGTAGTAGCATCTCACTGTTGCCTCAAACCCCCCTGGTCCCTGGCTTAATGTTCCCACACTGTTTCTACCCTTCAGCTGTGCACTCAATAGCAAGGCAATGTGATGAACTGACAAAGATTAAAAATAACCTCTTAAATACAATTTGTTTAACCTGACTACGTTAGTCATACTGCTGTTAAAAAGAATGTCTCAGATTACATTTCTGCTTCCTCATGATCTTCCCCTTTCTACTGTGTCCTCTAAAGAAGCCCAGACAGTAGACTTAATTTGCAGTCATTTCCATGGAATCCAGAAGATGATCCAGATCACAATTGCTTCTTTCCCCCTTCCTCAACAGCACTTCATTTTGCTGCTCCTGTCTTCTATTCACATTAATAAATGTCAGGTGTCAAAATGTGTTATCTGCAATATTCCATTTTTACTTTAATGATCTCCTACTCTTTTTTTCTGTCTAGGAAGCCCTATCTGTCTTATTAGTCATTCATTGCCATAAAATCCATCCCTTTGTCTTTCCCAGCTTCTGCAATAGTCTACAATAGAGTTGTGATCTCTAATTCCAAGGACTATGCAGTTTTGTGGTATAGCTTCACTTACTTGCTTTTTACTGTCTTTTCTTTTAACTTG
This sequence comes from Zapornia atra, assembly GCA_013400835.1. Classification (NCBI taxonomy): domain Eukaryota; kingdom Metazoa; phylum Chordata; class Aves; order Gruiformes; family Rallidae; genus Zapornia; species Zapornia atra. The sequence goes on from VZTU01015552.1 coordinate 3,805, forward strand.
ATCATCCTGTTTAGCCTCCCATGAACTATCCACAGGATTGGAGTTGTGTAGGACTTCAGTGTTGTTAAGTTTAAAATATCCTGGAAGTTTCTGTGTATTTTTCATATGGGAAATACAGAGCAAAAAAGAGAGAGACAAAGAGATGTCAGCCACCAACAGAACAGCGAGCAACCCATGTTTGCAATGATGAAACAAGAGGGGAGATTGAACTTCAAGTACAATTCCAATCATTACTTAATTACTGATACAGAGTGGAACAATTTTCAACAGGAAATACAACAAAGGTCTGCCATTTAGATGTACCAGTTTGGTGAAGCTCCCCTGAAGACACAGGTTCAAGCTGCGTCTGGTGTCAGCCCATAGGATATTTAACTTTGGATGACTGTGTTCTGTTATTTTCAGTTGCAGAGCAGGATGATAGAGCAACACCTCTTCTTAGAAGAGAAGTCCATCTTTACCAAAACCGAAACTTTCTTGTTATGTGAAAAAGAGACATTTAGAAAGCACAAAGCAAACAAGCATAAAAAAAACCGAAAAAGCTTCAAAAATCTTTCACCATTCATTGAGAAATTTCTAGTTCGCTTTATGTAAGACCTCTCTTCCCTTCTCTACCCATAACTAGATACTAGGTACTGGGGTTGTTTAGCCTGGAGAGAAGGGGGCTGAGGGGAGACCTTATTTATCACTGCAACTACCTGACAGGAGGTTGTAGTCAAGATGGGTGTTGATCTCTCAAGTAACAAATGATAGAACTAGAGGAAATTATCTCAAATTGTGCCAAGGGAGGTTTAGATTGGATATTGGGAAAAAATTTCTTCACTGAAAGGGTTGTCAAGCACTGGAACAGGATGCCCAGGGAAGTGGTTTAGTCACCATCTCCAGGAATAGCCTGGGGATATAGTTTAGTGGTGGACTTGGCAGTGGTAGTTTAATGGTTGGACTTGATGATCTTAAAGTTCTTTTCCAACCGAAATGATTCTGTGATTATGATTCTATGGTTCTATCTGAGGCCATTTTACTAATTTATTCTGCTGAAAATCTTTATTTTACCACATGCTCAAGACTATTTCCTCCTCCCCAACTGCTGATCACCACTACTACTCTAACAAAGATGCCATATAACAATTAATTTCTTTGCTTTGTATTATAGCTCATCAACTTGTTGGGAGCTAGGAAAAATGAAATAATGGGGGTCACTTCTGGAAAAATGAGTTTATTTTCATGCCAGCTGCAGAAAATGAGCAAGGCTGGCTTCATGCCAGTTAAAGGGATGCTGTAAGAGTTTTCCTTCTGTTTTTCTGAAGCAAAAATGCCTATCTAAAGAGTTACATACTCATATAGACATGCATATGCATGCATGCAATCTAAAAAAACCCAACAAAACTATTGTGTAAAAATAGGCTAGATTTCACACCTTTTGCCCCTACTTTCTCTCTTTAATTTTTCTAACATGCATCAAAAACTCCTTTTCCCATGAAAGTGGTTTACTAATTTAACATAAATACTTCTGCCTTACCAGGCAACAAGGGTTTTACAGCTACATGACCTGGAAACTAAATATTATTGAACTAATTTAGAGTTTGCTTAGAGATTTTAACCTTTTAAATGGAAGCCTGATCACCTGCTTTGTCTATTTGTAAAACATTAAATGATTGGAAGTTTTATATAAATGGAAAGAACCACATAGATATTTTCAAACACTCAGCACCTATGTGCTGATATTTTCACTAGTGTGTCTTAAATCCCCAAGAAAGCTGAGCTCTATAGACTTACCAGATTACTTAATGGCAGTATATGTTAAGGTACTGCCATAAGTCAATTTGGAAGTATCTGATAGCTGGACTCATCACTGAGAAGAGAGGATATAGCCTCTTTCTAGAATCAATACATCCTTAAAAATAATTTCTTTACTGATATGCAAATACCTGTGCAGCACTTAACTTGGACACTACCAATGGCAGTGCCCTTAGCTTCCAGCTTTCTGCCATGTAAGAAAACCCTTTTTCTTGTTATTGTTTCAGGACATTTGAATCAAGGAACAAAATTATGAGAAAAGAAGGAAAACATTTTTAATATTGAAATGTGTGAGCCTTAATAGCAACGAAAAGAAATAGAGTGTGTAACTGATAAATAAATGAAACAAGGTGTAAAGAAGTATTAATGCTTTCATTATTTCATGCTATTTCTATTCTGTTGCAACTGATTTCCATAGTAATATAGTTAGCTCAAAAATCTGTCTTTGCATATAAGGTCTCCATAGAAAAAGCAAATGTGAAAATAGCAATATTTTCAACACTTCTTTTCTTTAATAAAACTAACATTTTCAAATCTGCTTTTATTAAAACACAATAAATACCATCAATTTTTGACATGAAATCTCATTACACACTGTAAATATTTATCACTTTGCAGAAAGAAGATTATACATTAGTTCTATTCATTCAATTCAAATCTGAGTAAGAATGAATTCATGTTTTATTTTTCCTTCATCTATTTAAAAAGGCCCAGTTGCTGGAAGAAAATGAAAGAAATACTTTTTGTTGCTGCTAACAGATAGGCACAGAGAAATATCTCAGAGGTAAGTGCTCTGACACACTGTTCCTTGACCCTGCAATTACTCCCTGCAAATGCCATTTATGATTCTCACAAAGTCCAATTGATTTCAAAGGGAGTCAGTCCATGAAGACCTCTTTGGGAGAAGAGGATACTAACCTTTCCGTTTCTGGAATTTGGCTTCAAACATGGACTGAGGCTAGAAGGGAAAAAAGAAAATCTGATTATTTTATTCTCCTTTTACCTTTGTAACAGAATCACTATTATATTAACCAGTAGAGTTCAGAACACAGAAAAAGCCTCTGTTCACTAAGCTCAAAATTGGAATAAGAGTGGAGTAACACAGCAGGACAAGGTCAATCGACATAAAAATTGTGGAAGCCTGTGTTATACCTGTCTGTATTAACCAACATTCAGACTTTTTATTATTCTTTTAATTAAATATAGCCCAAGTAGTTTAAATCAACGCTTAAGATTCAAATTTCTAACTCGTCTAAGTGACATGTTTTCTGAGAAAACCATTCTTGCAGATCTGTTGCTCTTTGAGTTTATGGTTTTACATAGATAAGAATATAGACCATATCCTGTTGCACAGTCTTTGAAAGATTCTGCAGGTATCATCATTTAGTTCCACATGTCCCACCAGTCTCACTCAAATTCTTTGAAGAATACTACACGCGCTTAAGAACAGAGAAAGTGGGCTTCCTTCCTTTTTTGGGGGGCAGTCTTTGCAGAATAAAACAATTTCAACACTTACAAAGAACATTCAACACATTGTTCAAGCAACCTGAAGTTCTGCAAAAGCCATTCAACCACTCTGGTAATAAACAAGTAAACAAAAAAATAAAATTGAGGAACTTTCAACAAGTAAGTCTGATGCTGGACAGTATAAATTGCAGGGCACAGGTATAAATTGGGAGAGGAGTAGATGGAGCGGAGTGGCTGGAGAGCAGCCCTGGAGAATGGGACCTGGGGCTGCTGGTTGGCAGTAGTTCAGTGTGAGTCAGCAGGATTCCATGGTAGCCAAGAGGGCAAACCACATCCAGAGATGCACCAAACATGGTATAATGACCTGGTCAAAAGAGGTGATTATCCCACCATATTCAGCATTGGTGCAGCCTCACCTGGAGTGCTGTGTGCAGTTCTGAGTCCTACCATTTAAGAAGGATATGAAGGTCCTTGAATGGGTCCATAGGAGGACAACCATGATGGTGAAGGGACTGGAAGGCATGTCCTATGAGGAGTGGTTGAAGACACTGGGCTTGTCTAGTTTGGAGAGAAGGAGACTGGGGGTTGACGTCTCTGCTCTCTGCAGTTTACCGAGGAGTGGAAGTGGGGAGGGAGGTGCTGACCCCTTCTCTCTGGGATCCAGTGACAGGACATGTGGGAATGACTGCACCAGAGGAGGTTCAGATTGGACATGAGGAAGCATTTCTTTACCAGGAGGGTGGTCAAACACTGGAACAGGCTTCCTAGAGAGGTGGTCAATGCCCCAAGCCTGTCAGTGTTTTAGAAGCATTTGCACAATGCCCTTATAACATGCTTGGTCAGCCCTGAATTGATCAGCAGTCGGATTTGATGATTGCTGTAGGTCCCTTACAACTGAAATAGTCTATTCTATTCCACTCTGACAATAAGATGTCTATGATCAAAAGATGAGTGTCAAAAAAGAATATAATTTTTAAATACAAAACACTACTAAGTAAAATTTATTTACTTGGCAATCATGAGAGAATTTAGAACTATGGATACATTCAGTCAAAAAAATACTCTTTTATCTCACGACTTCATGAGGATTACAGAACTTCTCCAATGAAATGAGACAGCCCTTTTATAGGGATAAAAAAGGGTAAAGGATTTTTTTTTTTTTTCAGCCAAGAACTTCAGTCCACTGCCTGGCTATTTAGTTTCATAAATTCATCAAGACTCTCTGATTTGTTTAGGTCCACTTTTTCTGTTGCCAAAAGTTGCTCTTTGGAAGACATAAAAACACCAGAGCTATTTCTGCTTTTTAAGAATAAGTTGCAATAAGAAAAAGGAAGAGCAAAGGATAATTTAAAGCTTAATGGAGTGAGGACTGTGATACTCCCAAACTCCACTTTCAGACTAATGAGAAAGTGAAAAAATTTCATCACAGTTTCACTTCCATTGTCCTTTACCTTATCAGCCTTCGTGTAAACTATACAAATCATGACTACACTTTCTTAGACCCAAAAAATAATTTGGGTTTTTTGCCAAACCAGTAAAAAATGTTTAAAATGACACATTAGTGATCTTAATTCATGGTTTCTCTACACTAAAGTAGAAAGATCTTTGAAAGATACTAACAATGTGTAAATTCAATATATATATATATATTTTTGTATTCTGATTGTGTTCCAAAGGCAGAAGACATAAATATGAATAAATGTCATACAGTCATTTGTTGTGGGTTATTTAAAAAACAGTACCCAATATTTCACTGTATTATAATCCTATATTCAAGTTATGCAGTAATCAAATCTGCCATTACTATTTGAGTATTTCTTTAAAATGCTAGGTTTTTTTCATGCAATCATGACTTTCATTTCCAAGCAAGCCTTAGTAATGCAGAAATAAACAAAAACTAATTAAAAATAATTAAAAAAATTCAACAGAAAACCACAGAAATGAGAATATTAGAAGCTTTAAATTTAGGTTTGGGTTTTAAAAAATGGATTAATATCTATGTGTACATAGGTGATTTTGAATTTTATCTGAACAAGTGTGTGCATTCCTAGTTCTTACAGGCTTGGAGAAAACCCACCTTCATTATTCATATACCTAAACAACTATGTTAACAAGTACTTCTAATTGCCATATGGAACTAGAGCTCTGAGAGAGATATTTATATGAAACAGAAACTGTAGAAAAGGATATTCTCTTCTTTATTAATCTGATGCCAACATTTTGCTAATTAAACCACCACATGTCTCATGTCACTTCCTACGTAGGTCACTGGAAGAGTAGATACATTTGGGCAACCTTAAGGATGAATCCCAGGGGAGCATCCCACAAACGCATGGTATTTAAGCTTGCAAGTTTATTAAACAAATCACAGAATATATTCCAGTCTAAATCACAGACGTGGCATGACACAATTAGAAGATTTATTGATTCTTTGGGCTAGAGATCTCACAGCTTGCACTGGGGGCTCTACACCCACCAGAACCAACAGATTTGCTTCATCACAAGTAATCTTTCTAAACTAGTGCAGGGAAGTTTATAAAGTTGAAACTGCCTGACTTCAACTTTGCTTGTTTTCAACTTTGCTTCTATTTTAACTTAACGATAAACTGAACACATTTTGTATTAGTCCCATGTGTCACCACCCTGAATTATTGGCACCCAGCCTGCAATAGCAGAATCACTGTATGAAGCAAAGAAAAAACTATTTGAATAAACAATATTTTCTTCAGAGTAGCTACCATCTGCCTGTATTAGAAGTTCTTACCTCTTCATGTAGTCCTTCTTCACTTAGTGAGCAACAGTGATCAGAATAACAGTCAGGATCTCTCCACAAACACAAGGTTCCAAAACAGGTTGGCTACATCCTCTACATCATATTTCCAATAAAAGATGGTTGATTATGACGGAACTTTATGTTTCCCAGAACTTAATTCAGGTGTGACATGGTTCTTTAAAGTAATTTCTTGGAGCTGTCTATTTTACAGCAAAGTATATGGAAATTTCTTTGGAAAATCTATTTTACCTTTGTGGCATGTAAAGATACCAACATTTCTGTCAACAGAAAATTTATCTTTATTCAACATTCTGTGGCATTCAGTGAAGGGCCACAAGGATGATTAACAGTGGAACATCTCACTTATAAGAAAAGGCTGAGAGAACTGGGACTGTTTAGCCTAGCAAAGAGGTTCAAAAGGAAACTTCCCTTACTTGAAGGGAAGGTGCAAAAAGGTTGGGAGCCAGGCTCTTTTCAGTGGTACTCAGTGATAGGACAAGAGGCAATGGGCACAGAAGGCTCCATCTAATCATAAGCAAATACCTTTTTACTGTGAGGGTGACTCAGCTCTGGAACAGGTTGCCCAGAAAGGTTGTGGAGTCTTCATCCTGGATGTTAATAAAACATCTAGGTATGGTCCTGGACAACCAGCTGTAGGTGGTCCTGCTTGAGCAGAGGGAATTGGACCAGATGACCTCCAGAGGTGCTTGCCAACCTCAACAATTCTGTGATTCTGAGAATCTGTGATTGTGTGCTATAATCTGTCTGTACTGGAACAAATTGTTTTCTTTAAGCTTCGTCTTCGGATCAAGACATCCTGGTCAGTTCTTATAGGCAAACAAGTAACATTATCATCAAGTTGTCAGCCAAACTATAAATGTTAGTCTCACACTAGTCCACAGAGTGGTGCAGACTCGCCTGTCATGGTCTCATCAATACCAGTGGCCCATGAATCACTCCTTAGCTCTGAGACTAGTCTCTGTCTTGGCTGTTACTGAAAGAAACCAATCTTGTCCATCTTGCTCTTCTGATGTGAAAGTCATAGTCATTTAGGTACTCCGGACCGATAAGCTGGGTGAGCCAAGGTCATGTAAATGTTAAAACTTTGTGGTTTAAATCTGATACCTTTGTGATGGAAACTGATATCTCATATGGCTGGAGTGCTTGTGCTGACATCTTACTCTCTGTGCTATGAAAAAAGGGCACTAGCAAAAACAAGTCAGAATTACCAAGCACAAGAAGAAAAGAGCTAAGGAAAAAAAATCCTTACTTTTTACTTTCTATTGCTGTTTAAAAGTGAGGCACCCTGGAATCAGGGGTAGCTCAGGGCAATTTGGAATGCCTGACTGCCTGGTGCATTTACATGAGTTTTTGACCTCGGTCTCCACGGGGTACCAATACAAGGAATAGCATCTTATTTTTAGGCGTAAGAGACTCTTTTGACTTCATCAGGAATGAAGGAATGCTGCTTGGATGGAGCAAGTATTTAAAGTGTGCCTAACTTTAAGTACACAAGTAATTCTTGTCCTTTCATTGGTGTTCAAAATTAAGAACATGCTTGAATGCCTTACTAAAATGGATTTCAACACAGAATTTCTGATGGTTCCTCCAAGTCATAATAGTGGAAATTCTTAAAGGGGGGAAAACATAGAAGATGTATCAGTTTTATTGTATTTTAACTTGTTATTTACTTTGCTTAAAATGATCTCTGAAATAATTGTTAAGATCTTCTGGTTTATTTTTTTTAAAAAAAGAGATATAGGACATCTTCAACAGAGCATATTTAGTTACTATATCAAACCAAAATTCAGTACATGTGTTTGAAAGAAGGTACTTAATGAATTATTTTTTTTTTAATTAGTGGGATTTTTTCATTTCTTTTCTTTGACAGTGCCAATCTTCTCAAAATGTGAAGTGGCCATCTTAAAATTCATTTGAGCCTTTCCCTTTCAAAGTGTTCAATCTATGCAACAAATATCTTGCTTTCTCCTGGGAAGCTTTTCCTTTTAAGATGTCAAATTACATGTGAAGGGTTAATTTCCATCTGGAGACCTTATCAGTGAGGATCTTTCTTCTTCACAACCTTGGGAGGGAAATGTTTTCCTCTTGAATAACTTTTTTTTTTTTCTTCTTTAAATCAGGGCCAGCCTCCAGATCTGTAAGGAACTGTCTGATCTAGGCTGCAAAAGCATTTGCACTCATCCTAAGTTCCACTTTACAGCAAATCTGCCGAAGCGGTTTGTTCATATTCTCTGAATATTTGAGAATACCCTCAGGGTATTTCTGAGTTTTCACAACACATTTTTATGTGGGAAAATTATCAGCCAGTTTTTTATGGTATATGGTATATATGGTTAAGCTACTTTTGTCACAAAACATTAGTTAAGCCATATGGCAGAAGTCATGTTGTATTTCTTCTCTACCCTCAAATTCTGAAGACAACACGATATATCAGCCTAAATCAGAAACAAATTGTGGTTCATCAGAAATAGAAGCTGCATTTTAGTGTAAGTCTTTAATCTGAACTTGTATAAATAATGAAACATAGCTTCCTTCAGCCTCTATGGCTAGATGATTACACTATGTTATGGAAGTATTTTAAGAAATGATATAGCTTATTGGTCTGACAGATAAGTTATAACACCTTCTAAAAGTCACAATTCACCAATTGTTTTTTTAAAATCAGCACTTTTTTCACTCCATTTCAGTACAGCCTATTCAGCCTCACCATCTTCCTTCTCTCCTATCTCTCTATTCCTGGAAAAATAACCCTCAACTTGGTTGCTTTCTCTACAGTCGAACTAAGCCAAATCCATTCACAGAAAACTGTTTCTAGCTCCCCAGTAAAATTAATTTACATATTCAGGAATAAACATAACATGTAACATCACTGAGTTTAAGTACTGGCTAGAATATTAGTTTCTACAATGCTTTCAAAGTACGTCTAAAAATGCAGCTTGAAAATCATACTTTTCAACAACTAAACTGTCTTTGTACAAAGGCTATGATGAGTGAGAGGGGAAAAACCCCAAAGATTTTCTATTCAGCTGGTTGTTTTCACTCCCAGTATAATGTTACAGTTCAAATTTTTTACTTTTGGTGCACATTTATATTTCCTATTTATGTTCTACAATGTATGCCTTTCAATTTCCAGCTACTACCTCTGGTATTTTAAATAAACATGTGACAGAAAAAACTGTAAGGTGACTTTTCTTAGCTTCTTTCAGTACAGGATTCACATACTCCTGCCAAAAATTAACAAAAATACATGCTTTTTTTTGGTGTTTTGTTTTCATAGTGGTAGCATGAAGCCAGAAAGCTTTGAGGTAATTTTGTAGCAGCCATATTTGATGACTTTTTTATTTATTTATGTCTTTAGAAAATATCTTAAATGAGAAAATAAACAATCAAAGGATACTCTGTAACACAGTTTCCAGCTTTGAGCTTCTAAAACTATCTAATCGAAAAATGACCTTATTTTTTAATAGAGGGGGCAATTGAAAATCATTGAACAGACCTACCCCCTAATGATTTTTTTCTCAGACATAATTATAATAATTAGCATTATAAAGTGCTAATTATCTTTGGACATGGAGGACTTACACACGAGAGACAGAGGTCCACATTAAGTAAAGAGGATTTTGTTTTATTCTATCACCATTTTTTTTTCCTTTTGTACAGAGGTAGAGGACACTTAGCCCATCAGGCCTCCTTTCCAAATGTTCACATTCTGTCATTGCTAGATTGTTGAGCCTAGTAAAGTAACAGATGTGTGTTTCAAAACAGTGTGGATTGGTGCAGCAATCCACATGTCTATTCTGTAGATCTGGACTAATCCATGTTTACCTTTTCATTTTACTGGACCTCACATTGTCCAGAAACATTGCTGAGACCTTGGATACATGTCATTATTTTAAAGGGTTACTTCAGTCCTGCTCAGTCCTGAAGGGATTGGATTAATTTTGTTAGTAGGCAGTATCATTTTCTCATAAGTTCTTCCTTATTGATACAGCAGAAGGAAGGTTTCAGTCCCCTCAGGAAAAACCAGACCGACGTTTTTAAGAAGGACTATACTGCCAACTGCATATGTTTGAAAATCAGGAATGAGAACATCCTAAGCATGACATAAAAAATAAAAGATTGGGAGTTATTTTTCTTTACTTCCTGTACTGAACATTACATCTGTCCCTGGCTAAATAATCCTTCTCCTATTCCTCACACTGTAAATCATTGCCTAAAGCGTGAACCATTTATCTCTTGCCAAAATTCTCACTCTCCTTTGCTCCAAGAGGCTATAAATACTGTTTTATCTGGATTTTCTCCTGCATGTTGGCAGACCTTCTGCAGCGAGTACCACTATTTCACTCAGGTGTTAAGCTCGGTCCTTCATCTATCTTCTCCAGACTTCTTTCCAGTGCCTGAAGAGAGACTCTGAGACATACTTCGGTGTCCCTCATTCCACCTCAGAATCTGAGCCTCACAGGTTTTATGCTAAATGGTGATATACATTTATGTGCATTTCTAAAGGTACCTTGGTGTCTCTCCTAATCACCACAGATGTACTTAAAAGGTTATTATTGATATACATACTTGTATATAGAATATCTTCTCTTTTAACATAAATCTGATTACGAAGTCCAAAGAAATTGGCAACTGCTCATAGCATGTTTGGTACAGATAGATTATTTTTGATATTCAAGATAGTAAATAGAATGACTTGAAGAGTTTGCTCTTGAGAAACATGTTCTGTTTCTGCCAGAAAACTCCTACTATCCACCTCTTATAAAATAATCTCTGCTATTAGCAAAAAGTCAACCTTCTTCTAGCTAGGGTGGTATGAAACCATTCTTTAAATACTAGGTGAAACATCCACTAACTATTCTTCAAGCGACTTTGGTTAAATTCCTTCAGAAAAGACTACTTAACCTTCAGATATTTATGTTCTTTCCNATATTTATGTTCTTTCCCTGGGACTGAACCAGTGAACTCAGATTTTGTTTGAATATTAAAAGTCATATCTGGACTCAGATGAGGCCATATTTCTCACTGAGGCTCTGACTTCTTCCATCTCTTTTTTTTAATTACAAGTCATTGGTCAACAGTGATCACTTCTGAAGGCAAAGCTGATGAAGAGTATAATTAGGAGTTCCTATATAAGTGGTGTAAAAATATTCTCCTATTTACTCACAACAGGAACGGCAGAATAGTTTTCTATGCTGTCATGGA
>VZTU01015553.1:0-110531 GCA_013400835.1 Zapornia atra
GATGCTAGCTCCCACTTACTGATTGCAGGGGTTAACTTATCTAAAATAGGACTGCTAAGAGCAGTGAAATACTGTGTGTGAACCTCAGTTTCAATTGTATATCCATGTCTCAGGTCCTTGCAACTATATGGGGTCCAGTGGAACTGCATATAGATCAACATATTAGATCTCAGGAAAGGGATCTTCCTTGCATGTTACAAGCAGCAGAGCAGTTCAAACTCTCTCAAATAATTTTTTAAGACTGAAGCTTCCCAGGTATAGTCTAGTATTTACTATATAGCCTAAATATAAGTAGTAGTAGAAGTATGGTACTACAATGCTAATAGTAGTGTAAGAAGACTATATAGTCTAAGTATATAGTCTAAGCATTTGCTTAAGAAATGGAGTTACTCCAAGCAGAACACTCAAACCTTTCTTCTTAAAAAAAAAAAAGCCAACAAGATAAAATACTAATAAAGCAATTCTTCAGATGAAGCCCCATGGCCTGACCAGCTCATTAACTGAGCTGCCATGCCTGACCTTGAGAAAGCTCGTAGTCTTTGCCAATTATAATATGAAACTCATTAATTTAACTATTTCTGTTGAAGGTTAAGGCCATAGTCAGATGAAATTTGGATTTTTACATCAAAATCAAAACTGCCATAGTCCCATGTTACAAGCTGATGACCTAACGTAGCTAGATCAAATTTATTAAATTTGGAAGTCTGCAGTCATCTTTGCTTTTGGCTTCTGTAAGGAAAGGTCACAGGGCAACTGGTAGAGACAGACCACACTTAGACAAGTCCATGTGGCGGTCAGAAAAGGGAGAACTGGAACCAGCACTGCTGACAAGATGTAGATCCCTCCATGTTATCGGGGCAGGCATGGAAGGCAAGCTACAGTACTGCATGGGAGATCCATCAGGATGCTCAGACACTAGTATGCCATGCTGCAGCTGAAGCTGTCTCGAGATGTGTGACCTCTACGGTTGAGGGCATGTGTTTCTCCTGGGATAGATCAATACCATCCACTGCAGATATCCAGTCTCAAAGATTGTCTAATCACAGAGTCAAATGATACATTTCATCTCTCAAGTGGGGTAAGCTAAAAGGTACAAAACTTTGGGTTTTACTGGTGGTTGAATTCATGGTTCCAGCGTTAAATTAGTGAATCTCCTGTGACCAAAAGGCCAATTCCAGTTTGAAAGGTGGCCTGTGATTCCCAATTTTGAATGCAATGAAAATAATAAACATCACAAGATTACTTCCTGTATGTGACCCTATTTTTCAAAAGTGGAGAAAAAAATCTTCTGTTTTGGCATTTTGTGTTACTCATTAGAAAGAACCCAGATGAGTGAGGCTTTGGTCTGAATGCCACTTTTTAGAACAGGCATCACATGCTATGCTTCTATGCACACAGAAATTAAATCTCATGATGATTATTGGAGCTTTCCAAACTGAGCTGAGTAAACATGCCTTGCTTCAGTGCAAAACCCCATAAAATCAAATAGCAGTCACTATGATCACCAGGCATTTTCTCTGATCAAAGAACAGTCACCCTGCATGCTGGAAGCCCCCAGCAGCTCAGATGCTCGTTCTGCAGCAGCTCATGTTGTTCTGATGCACTCAAGTCGGAGCCAGTCTAAAAAGCATAAGTTGTAGCACTCTGTACTCAAATCAAGAGATAAAGCCCCCAAAGGGTCACTATATCCTCTGTGACGAGGAAAAGGGGTATCATCAGTTCACTGGGTTACACCTCTGAGGGACACCTGGCCCATGGGGTGAGGGATGTCTGGCCTTTACAGGTGAAGGATAGGGTAGTGTGGAGAGACGCTGAGGTAAAAGTTGGTTTCTCACTGAGGAACAATGTTGCTTCTGTGAGTAATCCAAACAGAAATCAACTACATTTGTCTATCAAATTTACTGATTGCAGAGTTTATCATCTCCTCTGTGAATGAATAGGGGCTGTTCAGCCTTGAGAAAAGAAGACTGAGAGGGGATCGGATCAATGTTTATAAGTATCTGAAGTGTGGGACAGAGGGGGAAAGAGTCAGCCTCTTTTCAGTTGCCTGTGGGGACAGGACAAAGGGCAAGTTGAAGCACAGGAAGTTCTGCACCTATGTGTGGAAGAACTTCTTCACGGTGAGGGTAACAGAGCACAGGAACAGGCTGCCCAGGGGGGTGTGCTGTCTCCTTCTCTGGAGATATTAAAGACCCGTCTGGACGCCTCCCTGTGCAACCTGTCCTAGGGAGTCTGCTTTGGCAGGACTTGATCTCTGGAGGTCCCTTCCAACCCCTGCAATTCTGTGATTCTGTGAAAGGTGTGTCCTGCACAGGTAAGAGTGGAAGTACTTGGGGCTATACAATTAGACCATTGGTGCTGTGGATATTCTGCCATATGTTAAATATGTCCCTTTTAACTTAAATTCTCCTGGGCTTAATCTAGCCCAGGAGAAATGAATTTCCATTTTGGAGACTTTTTCATGGCTCATGAGACAACCCGAGAGAAAGACTTGGTTTGTGTGCTCCTGAAACCTTTTCCAGGTCTAATTTTAGATGCTACCATGTCACTAAACTGTTGATCTTTTTTTTTGGCATCTCCTCCTGCCACAGCTTTGTGTTCAACCTGTGTCTCTGCTGGTCCCTTCCAGGGACTGTAATCAGAGGTATTATTCTCCTGCGAGTCTTTCGAATGCAGAGCTGAATGTTTCCAAGCATTTGTCTATACGGAGATCCCACTGTGAGACACAATTGTATTCAGTGAGCTGAGTGAAAAGTTTCATACATAAAATTGGATTGACAGAGTAGGGCATTACTGACAGCTTTGAAGCTGCAAATGAAATCTTTCTGTCTTAACCACTCTCTCTGCCCCCTCTCCCTTCCCTCACCGCTGCAGTTTAAGCATTAGCACAGGCAAGTCACAGAATCACAGAATCACAGAATTATCAAGGTTGGAAAAGACCTAAAAGATCATCCAGTCCAACCATTGTTGTCTTCTGCGTTTATTGTAAAAAGAAGGCAAAAGACTTTGTGTAACCCTCAAGTTCATACCTAATGCCTCTCAAAACCCCAGAAATTTTTTTCAGTGCCTTGGATTTGGGTTAGGTGAATAATGAGTTGAATTAGCAGTTATGAATTGTTTCATGGTGCTGCTTTGTCTGTGTGCTGACAATGGATGATTTACACGGGGGAAAATAAATAACATGGATTGAAGGCCCCATGTAACAAAAAACAGGCATTCGATATTTTAACTGGTTACTGTGCATGCAAACTAAAAGCATATGAACACTGGATTTGAGATAATGTGCTTTCTGAGTGACCTAAAAATACAATAGTGACTTCAGAAAAGAAAATAAGAGGTCTAAGGAAAAGATTCACAAGCCAGTATTTAAGTTGCTGAACACCTCTTTCACATGACCCTACATGACTCCACAGAACCTTTATTTTCCAGCTGAACAACAAATAAAGATTGAGGCAGGCCTGGCTATATCATATGCTAATAAGGAAACTAGATTCCTCCCCAGTCCTAACCTAGACAAAACTCTGAAACGAGTAAAAATTTCAGAGCAATCCTGATTCGTTTGCTCTGTGCGTAAGGAAACCATGTCAATGAAAATTATTTTATTCTGAGGGCTCAAAACAAAGGGAGGTTTTTGAAAAACCTTCATAAAAGTGGTATCTGAGCTCCTATGCATTATTGCAAGCAAAGACAATGGTAACTGATTAAATTTGTCTAATGTGAACAACCAGAACATGTGACAACCTAGTGAGCTCTTTCAAGCTGAAACACTCGGAAAACTGTTCCCAAGATGAGTTCTGGACTTCTCGATGAATTCATTGAGTCATTTATTAACTTACTAATCTTCCAGGCTAAAAACTGTGCTGCAGATGGATGTTGTGCTACTGACAGAGCTGTCACCCAAGCAAACCAAAAGGAAACTTTTGGCTGTTGACAAAGAGCTAAAATGGAGGAATGACTGATTTCCATCATGGAATATGGCTTTATTGATAGGACGCAGTAAGAAGGCATGGAGATAGATATTTCAATCATATATGATTGGTGTCTCACTTGTCAGCTCAATGCCAAAGATAAAGAGTAAAGGAAGAAACACAGCCGCAAAAGTGCTTAGATACAGAAAGAAAAAAATAGTTAACATTTTCTTTACAAAGATAGCATCTAAATTTTCTCTCAGAACTAACTGGAAATACCTTTTCAGGGATGAGAGTGAGACAGATAAGAACATATGCTTTCAATGAGCGTTTTTATCAGTTGTCTTAAAGAACACTCACTTCTCCATTAGCATTATTCTTCTGCTATCTGCTCCAGATTGCTACAGACTAGTGCTCGTTATGTCAAGTTTACGTAAGTGCCTTTTTTATTTCTAAATTCCAGACTGGTGTTGCATGCATATGAACTGCAGCATTAACAGGCTAGCTCAAGAAGTCAATCCATGAACACTACCTACCTTTTGTGCACCACTCCCAAGTTTTTATAGAAATGAGTTGATTCACAACTGACAGACTTGCTAAAACAAGCCTGGATCACACTGGGAAAATAATATAATGCTTTTCTCTGGCACTATTTGGTAGTCTAGAATCTACACATTACAAAAGGCATATTTTCAGAAGTGGTCTCTCATTTAACACAAAGGGTAGGAGCAACACAAGCTTCAAATACTTAGCCTCTGGTTTAAGTGTTGAAAGATCAGTGTTTGAAAAATTGTGGGCCTAATATTTGTGGTTGAAAAGGTTATTTTCTGCATGCAAATCAATGCAAACTCTGAATGCATTCAGTCTGAGTTTATGGACAGGTAAGCAAGCACTCTGCAAAGACTGAGCTGCTTTCCTTCACGAGTTGCTTTCCTTCAGCTCAGGAGCTTGTTCACTCTGAAATCTATTGAAGAGAACTGAAATAACAGCACGACATTTATTTGATTTCTATAAAACCCAAAAACATAAGGTGAAAAATTCTTTTTAGAGGAAGGAATATCATGAATTTCTGAAACGGACTGCTAGGAATAGCTTCATATTTGCATGGACCTCAAGGTGGTGTGGTTCTGCATTACGGGTAGGAGCACCAGTAACCTGGGCCATATGGTACTGTGTAATCATTGCTGTTTCCCAGAGAAAAATGCCTGAGAGGTGTTCTCCAGTTCAGACACTCTAGAGCACCTGGTTTGGTGAAAGGATACCAGTTGGTTGGGGGGGGGATGTGGAATTTTAAGCTTGCAATATGTTGGGAATGGCAATCTCTGTACAGAAAAAAGCACCAACCATCTGCAGATGCTGTTATACTTCCAGTTATTTGCACTTGCCTCCTCCAACTTTCTGGTTTGCCAATTCCACTCAGTATATCACAATTAAGATCCCCAGATCCTTCTGTTTATCCCCCATGTTTCTTGAACCTGTTCAGCAGACCGACTCATTATTTTTCTTCCTTCTTTAACCTTTTTCTAATTATTCAATATCTAGGTCACACTTTGGGACTATACCAATATCAGCCCCATTTCCAGCTTTCCTCGCTAAGAAGTCTGTAACAGAGGAAATTATTTCCCTTTTTTCTTAGGGACTTTTCCTCCTAACACTACCACCCTCTAGTCAGGAAAACAAAGGTCCTTCTGACATCATCCTTCCAAGAGGCCATGTATTTAAATCTAGGATGTATCTGTCCCCCTACTCATACTTGTAGGCTGGACTGGATGGGTTGGGGAGAACAACACTGAGTCCTCCTGCACTTCTTTACTATACAGCTAACTTCTCCAGTCAGTTTGGGGTCAACACCCAGCATGTGCCTATCTGGTTAAAGAGCCACCATAACCTTTCTGTAGCACCCCAGAAGTTTGCAAGAAGCACCACTGAGCTTCTGTGGCAGCACATTTCATCACGGTTGTTGGTGCAGGTCTGCAGACAGAGGTGGCGGAAGGACTTCCTTCCCTTCAGATGAATCAAGGTCTGCAGGAGGAGGCATGGCTTGCTGAGGAGGCTCTGTTCATTTAAAGCACAGAAATACTCTTATAATGAGCAGTAAAGTGAAAGCAGTTAACCCGCTCTGGCCTGAGTAGTTAACTTTGGAAGATACCGTCTGGAACAAAGATCTAACTATTCTTAGAAAAAAATCTGTTGAGGTAACTTGAGTTACTTTTTTTTCAAGGAAACCTGAGGGATAAAAATCTCCTTCCTTTTAGTCTGAAATCCTAAAACAACATTTCTGCCTAAGTGATTTGCTCAGTAGCTGTGTAATGCTGGTCAAGGACACCACGTGTCCTGCAAGCCTGCAATCCCCTGAAAACTAAGACTGAAATTAGCATTCTGTTCCTAAATTATGGTCTGTAAAATGCAAAATAAATTACCCAACACGCAAGCACATAGTTCCAGCTGTGCTTCTCTATAGAAAGCAGCTGTCCTGATGAATGCACTCACTGTAAATATTTAAATTGAAACCAGCAAAATTTTCCTTCAAAATATGAGCAAACAGTATCACCTTATCTCTGCAAGACACCTTGGATGTCATCAGTGAGTTTTACATCACACACACTAAAATAAGTAGATGAAATGTCACAGGCATTCTGGTTTTATTATCTATAACTTGGGGTGTATTGTGTATACCTCCAGTACTGACTGAGCAATTGGAAAAGTGCTTCCAACTCTGAAAAGGGTAAAGATATTTATGTTAGGGAAAAAAAACCAAACAAAATGAAAACAATTCTTGGTTCTTGTGAGTCATCCCCAACTATGCCAGCTTACCGATTATTTCCTATGCCAGAATAGAAAACACACTAAAAGACAACAGAAATAGAATTATTTGGTGGCAAATTTGCAATGAATAAAATAAAACCAGTTTGTTTACATTGCGAATGAGTAATTAATATTTTCATGCTTCCAGACTTGGAGGGAGGCAGCATTACCTGAAAAGCTACCGAGTCAAGCAAGCCACAGAGCAAGCTGTACCCAACTAGCTTCATAAGCCTGTCAGGCATGAAAGGATGGAGGGACTTGGAGCACTCAAGTAAATATCCAAGTGAATGTGTCTGCAGTGGATAAAATGCTTTCACCAGCATCAGCTCAGTTTGGTTTTCGGGCATTTTTCCCTCTCTTTGCTGTTTAAAGAGAGAAAAATAATTGACAAGGTGAATGCCAATAGGCTCCACAGGCAGCAGGGAAAATGGTCAGCTGAGGTATATTAAATTATTGCTGGGTGATAGTAGTGTAGATGAGGAAGATCCTGAGCAGAGACAGTTAAGAGTTTGAAATGTAATACAGCTCTCTTCCTCAGCCCCAGCTGCAAGCATGTCACCTTCTGCCACAAAGACACAAAATCCTATTTACATGTATTTTTTTCAGTGATTGACTTCCCCCAAACCACATCTCACTCCAGAAAACTAAACTGAATTATCTGTTCCCTGTTATCTCTCCAGAGGTTTATTCTGATTGTCTTCCTAATTATTTTGTTTGATTTCAACCTGAAAAGAAGAGAAACACCACTCACTGTGGTTTTTTTGTCAGAAGTGGTGTTCCCCAGGCCTCAGTACTGGGACCAATTCAGTTTAATATCAATGATCTGGATGAGGGGATCGAGGGCACCCTCAGTCAGTTTGCAGATGACACCAAATTGGGTGGGAGTTTTGATCTGCTTGAGGGTAGGAAAGCTCTACAGAGTGACCTGAACAGGCTGGATTGATGATCTGAGGCCAACTATATGAGATTCAACAAGGCTCAGTTGTGATCCAAGTCCTGCACGTGGATCACAACAACCCGAGGCAACACTGCAGGCTTGGGGCAGAGTGGCTGGAAAGCTGCGCTGTGGAAAAAGACCTGGAGGTGATAGTCATAGTCATAGCTGGCTGAACATGAGCCAGCAGTGTGCCCAGGTGGACAAGAAGGCCAACAGCATCCTGGCTTGTGTGAGGAATACTGTGGCCAGCAGGACCGAAAACATGATTGTCCCTTGTACTTGGTACTGGTGAGGCCACACCTCAAGTGCTGTGTTCAGTTTTGGGCACCAATCAAAAGGATGTTATGAAAATTACTCAGAAGTCTTGAAATAAGATTGTGGAACATTCAATTTTACAATTAAAATTGCCACACTGCATGCCCAGTAACTTTTCTGAAGCCTACTATCACTTGATAAAGGGTTCTCATGATGAGGAAAGAGACATAAAGATAAATAGAGAGGGAATTAATGTTAAAAAAAATCCCAACTTTATAGTACTATGGACCTGTATGTTTCTATTAGTTTGCTTTTAACTTTGTAATACTACTATCACTACTAAGAACCACGAAGAAGGAAATGATGTGCCATGAGGGCAACAAATAGAATATTGTGTATATAGCTATATAGAACAGAGTACTTATACACATATATAACATTTATATATATAAATAATATTTTGGATATATTTAACGTATTTTTTATATATGTTATTTATATGACAATATAAGAGTATCAAGTATCAACTTATGAAGAGTATCCACTTATCAAGTACTCTGTTAAGCAGAAAGGCCCCAGACCCCTTGCAGTCCTGATCCTATTTCTGCCTGAAATCACTAATTCTACAATTATTCTTTGATTAGCTTTTTTACATTAGTAGTCTGTGCAGGCACTAACAGATTTGAGCCCTTGTTCTTGATGGTGGCTTCTTACTGCTATGTAATTCTCACCTGTGTAAGAACATAAACAGAAATAACAGGCAAAAAAAAAAGTGCCTTCTGCCCCAGAGATTAGAAGTTCTTCACTGGCTCATATTTTCACTCAATCAAGGTTGTGCAGGTTTGGGTTGATATTCTTCAGTGGTGGAGAGGAGATACTGATTTATGCCACCCAGCTTCTTGTAATCAGTGCTGCCAGTGCAAAATGAGCTGCAAGCCATGAAAACAGCACTGATGCTAAGTTTAAGCACTGATTAGGGATTTGGTTCAAGGTCTATGAAAAACACACAAAATGCTTCACCACTTTGGACTGATCTGAATGCAAACATCTTCAAACAAACTTGTTTCAATTTTTTAACTTTTAAATTTTTAATTATTGTTATTTTGCAATCCCCTGAGTTACTTCTAACAAATGAAATGTTGTGCTCCATTAGTCCAGAAGATAAACTTACTCTTGGCTTTTGTCTATTGAGCTTTTAATTAAAAGAAACTGAATTAAGGATTGAAACTCATCAGCTGTGACTTTTGTTTTTAAATAGCTCTACTGCTTTCAGTATAAAATAATAGCAAACAGAACTGTATGTTATCGTGATCCATGAATATTCCATTGTGGTGCATACTATTTTCCAGATGGCTCCTTGAGGACTGGCTAACACCTATAACAAACAAGAATCAATTCTTATTAAAGCTTCATATTATTCTGCTATTAAAGTAGAATCCGTGTAATTTATAACCTTTTAGACAAGAACCCTTCACTCATTCTCCCTCATGCCATCCGTTTGTTCAGGATTTGCTGCTTTTCAGGCATTAGTGAACAAATAAACACACTGCCCATAAGATCAAAAAACACTTCCCCTCTTCCTTTTTTTGTTAATATAAACTGAATGCAAGATATGCACAATATTCTTTGCCCTCACTTCCTTGATTGGTATTTTCAGGTTTTTCCTTCCTCTGAGGTCATTCAGCACTGGGTGCATCCCATAAAACATTGATCCTTTACATGGTAGAACACTGTTTCAGTTAGTTTTTCTGAGCCAGACTTCGTTCAGATTCTTTGAGACACTGCCTAGTTGTTTTTTTCCTGCACTAGAGCTTTTCTACCCAGAACTCAGGACAGTAAAGAATGTCAGCTGGACAAAATGATTATCTAGTTAAGCTCTCTGCCCTCGTCCTGAATCAGCTACTTCCATGTCATCATTCCCACGTGGTTATTCAACTATCAATCTTAAAAGCCTTCACTAAAGCCTCTGTCGCATTCCTCAGATATCTATCTCATTACTTTAACACCTACTCAAGTACTTTGCTGAATTGCTGGCATAGTTGTTTTTCTTAAGACTAAACGGTTTTGCCTTTCAAATGACCAATTTAATTATTAATTATATTTAGATTGTATTTTATTAACAGATTATCTCCCCACAGAAAAGAAAGGGAAATATTCTGCCACATAAAAACATCAGTACATTTAAAGAAGTGAGAGCTAAATGTGATTAGGATCTGGCATGATCTGGCATGGCATAAATAAATGAAAAAAAAAGCACCTTATAATCTCATTCAAAAAGTTAAAGGATTGATGCACCTGAAAGTAAAATAACAAAAGGGAATGTCTTCCTTCTGCTCCTCTAAATCAACCAAATGAAATGCCCTTAGAGGGACACAGAAGTAAAGGATATGAGAAGATCCTGTATTTTCTATAAAGTATGATTACATATTAAATTATTTTGCACAATGTAACACCTCTTGATAATTTATGTTGACAACAAATCATTATAATGTCTGTAGCAGATCATAATTGGGAAAATTAATTTTCTATTGCAAATAGATTTTTCCGCTGAATTATGACAAAAGAAAGATTGCTGTACTGTAATGAGATGCCCGAATGTCTGCATGATAACTGGGCATATGTTTCTCCTTTAAATGGCTCAGTTTAGGCTATAGTATTTCATATTTGGGGTCAATATTACACCTCACATAGTGAAGACTCACAATTTATTGAAAATTTACCAGTTTATCTTTCCAGCTGGCTCATTTTCCACATTTGTTTTCTATATTCTCGCAATCAGTCTTTAATCTCTAGCTTAACCTTGAGTAGAAAGGAAAAAAAAACATGAAAAGGCATAGCCAAAGCTGGTCAGTCAACGTTACTCAAGTCATGTTAGCCTCAAACAGCCCTTTAGCAGAATCCTTTAACAGAGTCCTAATTATAGGCATGCAGACCTGCACTCATTTATTTATATGAATAAGCATTACTGATAAGCCCGGTCATATGGAATCTGTGAAGTCACAGAACTGTAAGCATGTCCTCAAATAACTTCTTAGTCATGGTCAAAAGGCATTGCAATGCAGTGCTGAAAAAAAGCTGCAAATCTTCAAAAGGCTAATAGAGTTCCTAAACAAAGGTGATGCTTCTAACACAAAGGGTATTTTCAGTAAAAAAAATCTTTTTACCAAAACATTATTTCCTGGACTGAGTTAGTTACAGAGATCCTCAGGGTGGAAGTTTGTGACCCACTGGCTTAAGGAGAGGCCAAATTTCAGGAGGCAAAGAAAGGGAGTCACTAGCAATTCTCATGATTAGGCTGAATCAGTGGGCTGAGGTCAACTGTATGAGATCTAACAAAGCTCAGAGCTGAGTCCTGCACTTGGGTCACAGCAACACCGGGCAGTGCTGAAAGCCTCGGGAAGAGTGGCTGGAAAGCTGTGCAGTACAATGGGACCTGGGGATCTTGGTCAATAGTTGGCTGCATATGAGCCAGCAGTGTGCCCAGGTGGCCAAGAAGGCCAAGACCATCCTGGCTTGTATCAGAAACACTGTGGTCAGCAGGACCAGTGAAGTGATCATACCCCTGTGCTCACCACTGGTGAGGCCGCACCTTGAGTGCTGTGTT
This sequence comes from Zapornia atra, assembly GCA_013400835.1. Lineage (NCBI taxonomy): Eukaryota > Metazoa > Chordata > Aves > Gruiformes > Rallidae > Zapornia > Zapornia atra. The sequence goes on from VZTU01015553.1 coordinate 11,510, forward strand.
CAGTTTTGGGCTCCTCACTACAAGAAAGACATTGAGGCTGCGGAGAGTGTCCAGAGAAGGGCAATGAAGCTGATAAAGGGCCTGGAGCACAAATCCTATGAGGAGCAGCTGAGGGATCTGGGGTTGTTGTCTGGGGAAGAGGAAGATGAGTGGAGACTTACTAGCTGTCTACAACTGCCTGAAAGGAGGTTGTAGCCAGCTGTGGGTTGGTCTCTTCTCCAAAGTAAAAAGTGATATGACAAGAAGAAACAGCCTCAAGTGGCAGTAGGGAGGTTTAGATTGTATATTAGGAAAAAATTCTTCACTAAGAGAGATTTCCAGTGTTGGGACAGGCTGCCCAGGGAAGTGGGGGAGTCATCATCCCTGGAGGTATTGTGTGTAGTTGTGGTGTTTAGGGACATGGTTTAGTGGTGGGTTTGACAGTGTTAACTTAATGATTGATGATTGAACTTGATGATCTTAAAGGTTTTTTCCAACCTAAATGATTCTATGATTCTATTTGGAGGAAGACATTTATGAGAAAACATGGGCAAAAAGGTATGAGTTTTGGTTTCACATTTGAAGCATGACCAGACGAAAACATGCTACTATGACACTGTGAAAAGTGCTATTTCCAGAAGCTCAGAGCAGGATGAATAATTGAGAATCAAAGGGGAAAAGCCTGTGTGAGAGTTTCACATGTTCATGGTTTCCACATCAGTAGTTCTTGGTTCATTACTAGCTACGGCTTCCTCTGCTTTTTGCTCACTAAAAATTTGGAAACTTTTCAGAAAGGGAAGCTGAGCTAATTTTTCCCCATGAGTCTATTTCCTCCTCAGAAATGAAGTTATGCAGTAATTCAGAGCCTTTTCTTCCCTCATTTCAGCAGTCTTCATCTCACTGATCTCATTTTCTGCCCAGAAGCTACAAATAGCAAAAACCACATTATGGGTTGGGAAGACATATTTTTTGTGAGTCTGAACCTCACAGACAGTCTTCTGAATGGTCCAACTGATGGCAGCAGACCTGTTGTGTGGGTAATCACTCTTCATGAGATCAAGTCTTTGCCAGGACAGGATTTTTCTCAGGATTCTGGTGCACGACAACTTCTCTCACCCAAGGGAAAGGAAGAACATTCTGTACATGTCTACAGAAAAGGCAGAGACACAGCTTGTAGTTTTCTTTCTCAGCATACAGGATCACCTTTGAATATGAACAGTATTTGGGCCACAAAGTGACAGAACTTCATTATTATGAAAGAGTTGAAGAAAAGGCCAAATCCAAAAGTCAAGTCCCTCCAGCAATCAAGAGTTCTTTTAACTTCCGCAGACACAGGGATCAGAGCAGAGTTTATGCCGTGCTTGTATGCTGCCTGCCACAATAAGGCTCAGATACAGCGATAATAGAGAGATATATTAACCTTATTGACACAGCCTGTAACAGCCAACGAGTTGCTTATTGTCCTCGTTCTGTGGTAATTTCACTCAGGAATAGTGTTTGTGTGTGACATTATGTGCTTTTCCTCCCATAAGGCTTCTAAGTGCTTTCTTAACAGCTGCATATGTGGGCGATAACTCACACAACATTAAAGAACATTTTGATTGGAGCATGGAAATTATGCTGTCACAACACAATCAGATTTTAGGAGGAATATGGAAAAACTTTTAATCAGAAGGTTTATGGACAGTTTTGGGCAAGCGGAATTTAATTAGTGTTGATGGATCCTGTTGAGGGCATGGCAGCTGGCAGTCTCCTGGCAGCAACAGGTATCGTGGGATCATTTGTGGTTATGATTAAATGGTTAACATTAGAAGAGAGATCTTTCATTCTGTGTGCACAAACTTAACTACATTTGAGAATTACTTTCACTCTACAAGTGAAAGGGATAGAAACAACAGCACCTACAAGTATAACAAATCATGAACCTATGGTGAGGTAATGCCTAATTTATTTACTTTTTTATTTGGGGGTCAAATAACCATTCTAAGAACATCAAGGACTTTAGGCTGGAATTTGCCCTTCTAATAACAGCTCTTCAAGCACCAGGACGCACAGCCCTCTCAGCTTGTTGTTATTGCTGGAGACAATACCAGAGGCAACCACCCTCGTTATATCACTTTTAAAAACCATGCAGTCACATACCATACTGTCACTCATAGGCAACATTTTTCCCAAAAAACGTTTGGGCATATCCAAGGCATGAGGAGACATGCTTGGTGATGTAATTTCTTGACAAGCCAAACCCAAGGAATTCAAACAGTTGTGCTTTGCTGAGAAGTGCAACAAGGAAATGTGTTTATCAGTGGCACCACTCCTGTACATCCCCAAGAAACCCTCGTTCACATTAGTTCAACAGTGTCACTAATTCTTCTGTAGGTAATGGGCAATGTTTACTGCTGGTCACAGAATGAAGTGACTGGATACTCATCTCAGATTTGGCTCACCGTAACTGATCGGGGCTGACCTGTCAGAGCAGACATTGTGCAGATACAAATTAAAGTGCTACAGCACAAGCACCACAGTAAAACTTCAAAGAGGCATTATCAAGGTTGGTGACTTTCTTTCATATACATACTTTCATAAATTCGTTTTCAAATGAGCCTGCCATTTCTTGTCTATTTATAGAATCACAGAATCATTAAGGTTAGAAAAGACCTCCAAGATCATCTAGTCCAACCATTCCCCTACCACCTATATTACATACTAAACTATGTCCCTGAGTACCTCATCTAACTTTTCTTTAAACATCCTGAGGGATGGTGACTCCATCACATCCCTGGGCAACCCATTCCAATGCCCAACCACTCTTTCTGAGAAGAAATTTCTCCTAATTTCTAACCTGAACCTCCCCTGGCACAACTTGCAGCCGTTCCCACTCATCCTATTGCTACTTATCTGTGAGAAGAGGCTCGCCCCCAGCTCAACACAACCTCCTTTCAAGTAGTTGTAGAGAGCAAGGAGGTCTCCCCTGAGCCTCCTCTTCTTCAGACTAAACAATCCCAGTTCCCTCAGCTGCTCCTCATAAGACTTGTGTTCCAGACCCTTCACCAGCCTCATTGCCCTTCTCTGGACATGCTCCAGGGCCTCAACGTCTTTCTTGTAGTGAGGGGCCTAAAACTGAACACAGCACTCGAGGTGCACCCTCACCAGTGGTGAGTACAGGGGGATGATCACCTCCCAGGTCCTTCTGGTTATACTATTCCTGATACAAGCCAGGATGGTCTTGGCCTTCTTGGCCACCTGGGCACACTGCTGCCTCATGTTCAGGTGAGTGGTGACCAACACTCCCAGACCTTTTTTCCTCTGTACAGCTTTCCAGCCCCGCTTCCCCAAGCCTGTAGCACTGACTGGCGTTGTTATGGCCAAAGTGCAGGACCCAGCACTTAGCCATGTTGAACTTCATCCCATTGGCCTCTGCCCATCAATCCAAACAGTCCGGGTCCTTCTGCAGGGCCTTGCTACCCTCCAGCATTATCAACACTTCCCCTCAACTTGGTGTTGTCTGTTATCATTGTTTAAAACCAAAATATCTGAAAACCACCCCATCATAGAAACCACTCTGGAAGACAACAGGGAGGTATCAGAGGTCTCAAAGGAGATGTTTTAAAGAAGCTACATTTTGCTTTGTTTTGAGGAAAGTGTGGTCTCAAGGAGTCCAAATGTAAATCTATCTACTGCTGAACAGGTCACAGGTCAAAGTTTTAAGGAACGAGAAGAGTTAACTTTCTGTTGAAAGTTAACTTTCTGCCAGATGGTAGAACTGAAATGCTTGTATGCAAATACAGATGCATATATTTATGCCACAAACCAATTCTGCCATGACATTACACATCATTCCAGCAGAAATTAGTTGCAATAAAGAGATTTTGACCTGATTAGTCATCTGGCAAATGCCAGAAGATTCAATGCCAAAATTCACAATGCAATTCAAATGTAGTTTTAAAAGTGAACAGATATTATAAAGGAATAATATTCCAAATATTAATATCTTGTTTTTATGGGATAAGTTATCCAATGAATTCTGTTACAGTATTTGATCAGTCTGAAGTACATAGTGTAAAGAAACTATATTCAGAAAGAGAAAATGTACATACATTTTTTCAGTATGTCCTTTCCTATCTACAGAGTTATTATTCATATCATTCCACTCTGTTCACTATGTTAGCTGATTTCCAAACACAGAGCTGAAGTGAGTCTGAAGAACAAGGGTACCATGACATTACAAAGAAAAAGTTTGAAGGGAGGCAAAGGGATATACTATATTATGTAAAGTAAGAACTGGAACACAACTGATTATTCATCCTATAAACCTCTATACCCTATTTCATTATTAGAAACCCCTATAAGCATGGGTATTCATCAACCTCTGTATGTATTCAGACCAAAGGGACAGGCAGACAGACTAAGGATGCTGTCCCAAGGATCCAGAAAGTTCAAGATGTGTGGGGTGATTTCTAGAGCATTGTGGAAGCAGATACAAAAATAACTGAAAATAAAACCCAAACCTCCAAATAACTTTTTTTTTGACGTTTTTATTCCCTCCAACTCTTTATCATCTACCTTTTATACTCTGCTTTATTTTATCATTTTAGTGAAACAAGTTTGTTATATTTCATTGAAGAGGGCCTGCACTCATCTTTTCTCACCCTCTTTATAGGTGCTCAATTGTAACTAATTGCCTCATCCTCAGTCCTATTAAATGCTGGTAAGAAGAGAATCTCAAACCCTGTCAACTACAAAAAAGCAGAAGTTTAAATCTAAGCCTAGTTTTACCACTGAGATTTCTGTTCATTATGGAGTACGGTGTATGTTGCCATATACTTATTGTTGGATGAATTAAATGGACCTGAAAGTCAACATAGCTATTCACAGTACACCTGCCTAATGGCATACAATTACACAGAAATACATTATGTAATGGATACAGAGCATGGAAAAAATTACAATGAAAAGGTAGGTAGGAAAAGTCCACCAAATTTATTTCTAAAAACCTGTTTTTCAAGGAATTTCTCATCTCATTTTGTTTCTAAATATACGTCCCTCAGCTCATCAGTAACCTTTTCATAATCCCTTATTCCACTCTATCCCTGTGATGGCTGGTGGCCTTGCCTCTCTTCAAAGGCCTTCCCCCCAGTTGGAAACAGGAAAAAAAGTTGTTTGATTTTTAGCTAACTAAATGCAGCCAGTTACCCTTAGAAAGAGGGAGGAGGAGGAAGGGGAAAGAAGAAAGAGAAAAAGAAAGAGACAAACTCTTAATTTTTATCAATACCAAAGTCATCTGATAATCCTAAAGAGCCAGTATTTTTAACGTGCTCCCTCTGCCTCAAAAGCACTACAAGCAGCAGCTTGTCTTGTAGCATAAATGTTGGGCTAGAAGCCAATGAACCAGTTCAAAAAACAGAAGGTCTGACGACCATCAAAGAAAAATCCCGGCCCTTTATTGAACTGATAAAATGCCGTTCCTTTTCTTTTCCACCACCTCCATGGAAACTCTTTTTCTGTCCCACCATCCTCCAATTGAGCCCAGCTATTCTTCTCAACCACTGACTCCAATATGGTCTGTCTGTCTTTCTCCCTGTCTCCCTCCCCTCCTTAGCCTGTGATCTCAGCCACCTTTGTAGCTCCCATTATCAGCCCCAGCAGCATCTCCACTGTGCTTTGACTGGCAGCACAATCAGAGCTTGTTCTCTCTGGGATGCACAATGTGCTCTGGAGAGTGGAGCCCCCCTTGCACAAGGAATTAGGCTTCAACAACATCAAAGGGGCACAGGAATAGCTGGCAGAACGGATGGGCCCCATGATGGGCATCTACAATAACTGCTTGCCACCCAATTGCCTTTCAAGGTTTGTGGAAAAGCAAGGAGGGATAATGAGAGTTTGCTGAACAGTCAGACAAAAGAAGGAAGAAAACAGCATTTGCTGTTGCTGAAAGGAAACATCAGGGCAGTGGGAGAATTAAGAATGAGTGTAGAAGTTTGAAAATGCTCCAGATTACAGGGAGGCCTTAACAACAAAGCTCAGAGCAGATATGGTCACCATAAGGTGCTCTGATTGGACCCGTTATTCTATTTAGGCACATCGCGCTTGAGGTTAACTTAGGTATTTCGAAGTGTCTCCATCTCTAAGACATATCATATTTTCCTGATTATAAATGGTCAGTATATACCCCTGATGTTAAGCAGAGAGTGAAGCCTCTGAGAGAAACACTGAAGTGTTAATAATTGAAAGCCCATACAGATCACCTTAAAGGTAGGTCTACCAATTGGTCTACCTGTTTCAGTTCAACTTTGAGAAATGTCCTCACCCAGATTAAACTGTTAAATTGCTTTTCCTTAATTTATTACAGATATTCACTTCCCAGTAATCTCTGTTGCACTAGGTCCTTCACAGAACTGGTCTTGTATCTTTATCTGGGTTTGTTTCTAAGACTGCATAACAGGAACAAGAATTCAGGTGTAGAAGGGGAGAAAATCAGGAGCAGAAGAGGCAGGGTTGGTGTTTGCTAACAGTAGCTACTCACAGCCTGCAGTTTTCAAGGATGGACTGAACACAGCATAGTCATGGACAGGCCTGGTGGGAAGACTGAAGAGCAAACCTTGCAGCTCAGCAGAATGTGCCAAATGGGGCTGGACAGCTTCTGGGGCCAATTGAAGCTGTACAGTATTTGTAGCGCATACAGGGTGTAGAGTACATACTGTATATACATGTGGCACATTTAGGACAGTGTCTTACTACCAGTCTTGAGCTCTGGCTTAAAAGTGATGATGGATCATTTTGGGAGAGCTCCAAGTTTTCCATTTCCAGATCTTCCCTCGATTTGTATTGCAGATGCGAGACAGCTGTTCTAATAATGGCCTCTGAATCACCATAAAGGTCTAACTCGGTAAGCTAAGGAGAGTAAAAATTGGTTTAGTGTTATTTTGACACATAGTGCTAAACATTTTAGTTAGGAGATTACTGCCACAGGTGAGGCAGAAACCTTTCAGAAGTGATGGAAATAGACCTGATAGGGAACGCTGATCAAACCAACCAAATTATTTGTGTGACGTCTACACAGGAAAGTTGTAGACCAAACAGGATTGCACATGTCCATGAACAAAGTGAAGATGCATACAGAAACCTCCCTAAAGCACTCAAAGAAAGAGAAAATTCCCTTCTAATAAAAATATACCCCCTTCCCCCCCCTCTCACCTCCCCAGCATTTTTAGGAAATTTGAGCGCTGTGAGAGTTTGGGGGGAGGGGGGAGGAGAGGAGAGGAGAGCAATTTTTGCAGCTCATGAGAAAGTGAACTTTTATATTATTTTTATTAAGACGATCACCTTACCCAAAATATATGAAATATCATAGTATCCAACTGAAAGACATTTGTAAAGACACCTACTGGGATAAAACAGAAAATGAAACACAGATAGAGGAGGACGAGGTTGAAAGAAAGAGAAAAAAACCAACACTGTTTCATTTGTTACCTTTCTCTTAGGAATGAATAAATTCTTAACAAATATTTATGAATATCCATTTATCATAATCATTCTCTCCAAACTAGGTAATGCTTGGAAAGTTTTTGTTCATAAATAGCTGCGGATGTCGCCAAACTCAGAGTTTGAGGGACTGATATGGTAAAAAAATGAAATTTACTTCATCAAACCTTATCATTGGCTATGAAAGCACACAGAACTTTGAAGAAGACATTTAATCATAGAATCTCAGAAAGTATTAGGTTGGAAGGGACCTTTAAAGGTCATCTAGTCCAAGCCCCAAACTAGTCACAACTGACTGTCTTATAATCAGTTGTCACTTCGAGAGTAAAATTTCTATAGAGGCTATTTTGGGAATAGGTGAATATTAGGACAAAATGGCCTGAGATGTGTCATCCATCTGAAAGAGGAGGCCTCAAATACCTAAACCAAAGGCTGAGTCTACATGACAGACATTGTATCCTGAACAAACAGATGCCATACAGAAATTTTATGGATGAAGTTACTGTTCTAGTGTCACATCCAGCCACTGTGGGTTGGTGAATCTTGGACTTCTGGACCTACTAGGGAAAAAATCATTGAAGTCACAGGAGAAGACATCAAGACAAGAGTTGAGTACTTCAATCCATCTGTGCATCACCCTTTAGCTCCTGAACAGGCCACAGCAATGCCATCTACAGGCATTACATAACATTCACATCACAGATGTGCTCTGCTGGATGCATGCGCTTGGCAATTAGGTCTAACTAGACTTTTCTCTAGCTTCTGCATTATAATAATCCTATTTTATGACAATAATAATCAATGTATTTGCAGTGTCCTTGGCTCCTGGGTAACACATTCAAGAAGCAGTATAGAATGGCTAAAATACAAGGGTGGGTATAGTTAAGGTGTTTATAATAAAGACAGATAGTTTTATGGTCCACATCCCTATTTTTCCTAACATGTCTCATATCCTTCAGAATCAGACTGACCAAAGAATTCACAAGAAGATACCAAATATGTGACCAGTGTTTCAAAAGAAATGCTCACACTGCATAGCCAGCTTTTCAGGAGGTATGGCCATTAGGTACCATTATCTGAGGGAACAGAGGCGCCCTTTAGGAAAGCATTACAGGTGCTGTAAAACTTGAAACCTGACCAAAAGTAGTGAGGACTTTGACTTCTGTTTCACATGAAAGATTTTAGTGTCATTAAGGAAGATGACGTACAGACTCAGGAGAAAGAACATCACCTCCTCAAACAGCGACACCATAGAGATTGTCCTTGGAGGTCTTCCCATCTAGGCAGTGATCTCAAATAACCCTGCTCCTTTTATGCAACGTGGCATCCAGGGCTCAGGATGATAGACTGCAAGCCATATGCTATATCTCTGTGTTTGCTAAAAATAGGATATTTTTTTCTATCCTGCTAGGGGCAAGTCAGTATAAATGTGACCAGAAACCTGGCAGAAATCCATAAGGCTGAGATGAGCAACAGAGGTCCTTCCTTCAGGCTTGTCAGACAACAGCCTAATCAAAATCCTCCGAGGACAGGAAGGGGGGTGGAATTGATAGCCAAGTTTATTTTCCCTCAAATGCTTCCCTCACTCTCTGATCCTTCTTTCTTTTGTAGACTAACATGCACACTTCAGCCACTGCTGATGCTGATGGAAGAGCCAATGCCAACGCAAGCATCCTTTTTTCTCTGCACCCTCCTTCCCTCTCTCTCCTGGACACTGCCAGCATTAGACATCTAGCGTAAAAGATTTCAAAAGGTTAGAAAATGCTGGCGCAGTAACCACACGTACCGCTGCTTACTCCTTCCTTTGCCTTAGCACCTATTTCATGTTTAATAATAGCATGGACCTGAATCCAAAACCCACTTGGAAGCTATTAAACAAACACCAATTATTTTTGAGGGACATAATCTCCCTTTTCCTGATGCTCCCGAAAAGCCCTGTTCTGCTGAGATTCCCGGAGGCTCCTGGACAAGTGTTGCCAGGCTGAGCTCTATATTACTGCCAGCCCATCTACTACCTGTCCAATTTGCTACACAGCTAACATCGCTGTCTTTGTATTTCAGAACACGCTGCAGAAAAGACAATAAAACACAAAGTTTATACTCATTTTGTAGGTGGAGTAGAGAGCTTGACAGTGCTCCCTGCTCATACAAGCAAGGACAGTTTCATCACTCTGTCCCTCCCATTAGCAAGAACTGGTGCTGCTTAATGGGGAAAAAACTGCCCATCAGCATTTACATGACCAAGGGGTGACTCACTTTTCTGCGTTAAGATGCTCCTCTTTGCCCACTGTGCCAGGTCCTTGTCCTGCTGTTCCTTCAGTTTTCCACCAGCATGATTCAATGGCAGGTACACAAAGAGCTCCTTGGCATCTGGCATAGAGGCAGCGGTAGCAACCTTTTCTGAGGAGGGAGAAGGAATGGGCAGGAACCACTGAACTGGATCAGGTGCTGGCAGAAGAATAATTTGCTCCATGAGTGGCTGATCTTTAGGATGCACCCCACACACCCACCACCACTTCACTACCCACTTGCCAAGATTCCTCATTACCTCAGTTGTGTCAAATGCTGCATCTACTCTTTGTGCTGCCATGATGTAACCAAAGCTGCAGCAATGAGAAAGAAGAGAAGACAGGAGTGATTATTTTTTCCCCTTTCTTTTTTAACCTTTCATTTTTTTCCTCCAAAATCACTTACAAGTGATAAGTCAAAGTGAAAAACCCTCATGACTGCTGCAAAAAGACGACCTTTGTTTTCTATCTTGAAAAAGGATCTAACCTGAAAACCCCTGCAGATACACAAGATTAATTTTCACTACTTTGTTTCATACTATTTATAAGCAGCTCTTGCTGAGTTTTAGATTTTATGGCTCAGCCGGCTGGCTGGAAATGCTTTATGTCCACTCCTGAAGCCTGATTGATTAGCGCTGCTAGCCAAACAGCAGCCTGTATCCGCAGGCCTGGGCATGCAGGCTGGAACATGGCTCTCAACACTTGCTTTGAGTCTCCGTATTTATACAGGAACACACTGCAGGAAAGACCTCGGTGTATACGCAGGGACAGCGTGAAACTTCCAGCTTAGCTCCCTGATCCTGTGTTTTGCAAACCTCAGGCAGACAGCAGATGAGATCAGGCAAAGAGCACTGCGAGGGCAGAGACAGTGTTTGGAAAAGACTGTCAAGCTGGTCTCCAGTAGGACACTGGGAGAGGGAGAGAACTCAGGCACACTGTATATCCACAAAGCTGGCAATGGCCTTTCCACTCTAAGGCGTGATGCACACACCTCAGGTTGTACACTGGAAGAGGTGGGAGTCAACTGGGTGAGTTGTGCTCTGGAGTGTGAGGCTTGACTATTCTTAATATGTCTGTAATATCACATATGAATGTTAGACCTATGTATTTGTCCCAGTTCTGCACAGAATAACCAACACTGTAAGCAGATGTCCCAGATTAAAGTCAAGGCTTTTCATTAAAAAGTCTGCATATGCTCTCTGTCTCTGCCCCAACCTGGCTTGATCCTCAGAAATTAATAAACTAAACAGGAGCTCCCAGCAGTAACTGCAAATGCAAAGTGTTCAGGGAAGAGCTGTTAATTTGTACCCAGTATAAAGAAATTTGTTGATACATTGAGTGGCTGTGAGTTAAAGTTTTAACATCGCAGCCTAAATAATTTTAAATAATTCCTCAGAAACAGAGCAGAAAACCTGTAAAGAATGTCAATAGGAGGCCACAAAAATTCCTGAGTTCAACCTCCAGCCTTAAGGAGTGGGAAATGGGAAGGACCGCTATACAAACACCACCTGGCACAAATGCCATGCTTGCCCTCCTGTAGCATTGAACTCTGATTTATTCAGATGCATAAAATGTCCCTTCCTTATTGTCAATAATCATCACCGTCTGAGCACTCCCGCGCCTCACTCTGTGCCACTTTCTCCCACTTTGCAGGTGGGAACAGAGACAATAAGAGTAGATGACTCACTCAAGAGTCCGGGGACAAAGCAAGAACTACCCAAAACCTCACTGCATACTAGAATTAAGCAGCTCTTCCCTTAAGTGGGTGCTTTAAAAGTTCTCTAAGGACTCCAGTATGCTGTGGTAATGAAGCATTAGTTACAGCTTAACTCTAATAGCAAACAATTTTAAAGATTCACTGGATGGTTTCTTAAGATTGCCTTGCCTCAATGGCCCTGATCTTCAGTGATATTTATAGAACTTATTTCCATTGATTTCAGTGGGACGTATTCATCTAAATAAAGCCAAACTGCTGAGCTCTTGAGCAGTGTCCTGTGCCTCGGTATCACATCCTGCTCAGAGGATGGATACATTCATCTTTAGTAGCACTCAGGAAGGAGGATGCTTTGGTTAATCAAAAGTCAACCTTTATTTCAGACTGCTTTTTGGAGTTTTGCCTCCATGCACTGCACACACTTCCTCTTCTCTGAGAGCATAAATTAGCTTCAGACCCAGCAGGCAACATCATCACTCAAGTGGTACCAGTAACAGCAGGGGAAAGGGATGCGATGTGGTTCAGCTCGGAATGACACCATCCAAGCCAGCAGAAACAGCAGGTTTTGGCGTGTCATGTGCCTCACACAGGACTTTATGTTTGACTCCCACTGTCAGAGCACAAAGAAATAGTCCATCTTTGTGCCCATAAACCAAAGTCTAACATTTCCAACAACAAACTATTCTCAGGAATACAATGCTGTATACAGCACCTTCCCAGCATAATCACGTTGTTGTGGAGGGTTGTGCATCTGTTCCTCACCCTGAAAGATTTGTTTAGACAGGACCAAGGTTATGAGGACTTTTGGGGTGGGGATTCCCTATACATGTCACCAGAAAACATTGCGTGAGCCAGGCATGCAGGCTTGGACTACGTTCCTCTATTGTTGGCTACCCTGAGTCTGTGTTAAGGCATTATTTGATAATGCAGCTGTGAAAACAAAATGCTAAAACCAAAAATGCTAATGTTACCTTTGCTTATAGCTGTGTTAGAAACCAGGGTATTTCTTAAAAGGACGCTTAAGTGTTTCTTTCCCTTCATCCACCCTTGAAAAACTGTGATGCAGACCCAGTGCAAGTTGAAACACGATTATTAATCATGGCAATGTACTATTCATAAGGTTCATTTTATGGTAACATACTGATGCTGAAGCTCATGGTGAAAAGCTCTTCTGCTACCTGAGGAACCAGGGGACAGGTGGGAACAAGCTGTTTTGTTTGCTTTTTGTTTGCTTATATGGCTCTGTGTATGCTGATGCAGGGCTGTTTTGGATAAAACCCTTTTAAACTTTGATGATACAGATAAGGAAGACAAACCCTATCATACTATTATTAGGCCATGAAAAAGGACTTGATATAGAACGTGGGGAGACTTTCTAACCCAGATCCACACACCATCTACCCCTCATCCTTGTGTTACAGCAAGACCTGTGTATGAACCAGACCTTTCTTCCTTACCCCTTGTTTTGCACATCCCGATTTCAATGCACTGGTGCTGTTAAACAGATGTCTTGATCTGAATGCTTGAGGCCCAGAGCTTGCAGCATACTGGGTGGCACCAGCACAGGCCCAAAGACGTAGTCAATATGAATTCAGAGTTTACCCATCAGGCATTTTCACCGATTACCACAGGATGGGGCCGGGGCGGGGGGGGGACACGGAGCGCAAAAGGGAAGAGGGTTCTAGGGAAGAGTTAACCCCTGCTGTAACATCTCTGCACCTTCAATCTCCTTACTGGAATGAGAGTGAAACAAACTCAGGTAGTCAGATGGTCCTGTTGCCAGCCAGGCTTGGCAAGAGGCACAGATGCTGTGAGCAGACAAGAAGGCTGAAGACACCAGATACTGGCTGGACTGGGACAGACAACCCAAATGAAGTGGCACCCACACATCACAGCAGAAGAGACCTGCAGCTCACTGCATGAGAGGAAGGAGATGGAAGTCTCAGATGTGGAGTGATGAAAGACAGGCAGCTTGGTGGCAGATTGTGCCTTTCAAACACACGTGGACCAAGCAAGAAAGTTGAGTCAACCACTGTAGCAACTCTCCCTGCTTCCCTCTGCCACACTTATCTCCCCACTGAAAGATGAGACGTCAGTGGTTGGCTTGGTGACAGCCTTTGGGCTCACCCGGGGAAGGAGCGACACATCAGGACTGGACAAATGGTATGACGCAGGCTTCTCTTAGTGGCTTCATCAGCTGATGGTAACAAGCTGTTCATGAAGGGCAGTGAAAAGCCAAAGGGGAAAAAGCATTTAAAAAAAAAAAATTAAAAACCCCCAACAAGCATTTGGTCAGGAGATATTCTGTGGCAAAATGGTAAAAAAGCTGTGGATGCAGATACCATGGGAGCAAGTGTTTAGCTTATTTGCATGCTTACACTGGTGACTCACTGTTGTGATGTTTTTAATAAATTATTGCTGTGTCCTTTTCTCTATTGTTAAAACTTCCTTTGTTTTATATACTCAGGAAAGTCATTGAGGACAGGCTTTTTTTAAAACACCAGTTCAATGCCCTGCAGCAGTCAAAGAGGCAAATGAAACATTTAGAATTATTAGGGAAGGCGCAGGGAAAACGCTGTCTCCTCAGGTTCCTGCATCAATTCATGGTGTAGCACACCCTGAATAGGGCATGCAGCCTTGCAACATATCTTCAGACAGCAAAGATACAAAGAAAGGATGATTTTTGGCTGTCACCAAAAAGCCTCCAAAAAAACCCTTCTGCTTGGAAAGCACATGAGTAGGCAGGGAAGTGTGGCAAAAGCAGTGGCAGCTAGGGAAATGGTGGGAAACCACAAATAGTGTGGGGAAGAAGCAAGCTTGGAAGGTTAGGTGAAATCATCTGGTAACAAATTTTAACTGACATTGGCATGGCTTGAAATTCAGCCACAAAACTTACTGTCACAAGATCATAAAGAGGTCAAAACTGAAGGGATTTGGAAGGGAGAGGAGAAGGCATGTTAATGGAAGATCAGCAACTGGTCAAGAGGCAATCCCCAGCCCTGGCAAGTTTCCAAACTGGTGAGATGTTATATATGTAAATCCTTCTTTACTCTTCCCAAATACATTTTATTCTGCCCTTTCTGACAGACACTAACACAACAGCTTCATCACTTTTGATCCACCAGCAGAGATCCAACAGAAAGCTGTTCCTCTTAAAAACTTCCCTCAGGGCCCTTCCATTTCCCAGCTTTCTGGGAAATGACTTGTGTGTTGGAAGAGTGGACAAAGTGACACCTGGCCAACATGTTCGTGAAGCATCACCCCGAGCGTGGTGCTTCAGGACTCGGGACATGAAATCTGCATCAAAGCTGCTGGCAACACAGTGGAAAGGCTGGCCCATAACTGACGGGTGTTTCTGCAGCTGATGGTCCCTGTGCTCTCCCCAGCTCCCTTCTTCTTCCACAACTGCTGCAGAGAGAGGCGTGCAGTCTACCCAGCCCAAAATGGGAACAATGCTGTGCGTCATTTATTAACCAGGAACAGAGCGGGAAGGAAGAATTACAGACAGAGTGCACAGCTTGAAGCTCCGAACTGTAGCAACAGCAGAGCTCTGCAGAGACTCTGCCAGCAATGCTGTATGTGCTCCACATATCAAAAACAAACAAAAAAGATACCTTGGCTTTAAAAAACCCAAACCTTACTTTGTACATTACTTGCACCACCTGGAAAACATCAAGTATGCGAGGTAAGTTCCCTGGCTGCTGAGAGTGTCACCTTGACACTTGGCCTCTGAGACCGCAAGGCATCCTCACCATGTCCATGTTTACGATATTTCATCCAGCAATAAGCAGACAATGGGCCCTCTCTATTAATACACATTGTGTACCTTTCTGCCCAAGACTGTCAGTGCTCGTTCTGCTTGTATTTGAGCAGTTTTAATACACACATGCAAAAGGCGATTTTTGCATAGGGCTTGTTATTATCCACACCAAAGGCAGATCCCACAAGAAGTGCCTGTTGGCAGGGCAGTGAATTTCCATTATATTTAGCCGCAAGGATGTTTTTCTGGGCTACGTGAAACTTTGCATACAAAAGTATATTGGTTTTGTTTGTTTGGGGGTTTTCTCTCTTAAAAAAAGCTTGAGATGTTAATTACAGGTGTCAGGAATATATTTGTATTGCATCATTTATTGTCACAGCAGAAAGAGAGCAAGTGAAGGGGAGAGGAGGAAGATAATTTTGTCCTAGTGTTTATTTAGAGATCTTTCATGGATTTACAGCCTGACTAAAGATGAAGAATTCACAATACCATAATCATGGAACCAGTTTTGTGTCAGCTGGCACACTCCATCCCTTTGGCCCATCTTTTCATACTTGGTGGGCTTTTTTCCTTACTAACGTGAGACTACGATTTTCTTCAGGACTTGAATTTTATGTTCTTTGCCCTGTACAGCAAATAAGACAATTGTGGGCAACATCTAAGCAACAAAGACAATTCTGGAAGACACCAAACCAGATGTGCAAAAACACCTGCATTCCTGGCAGCTTGTAGGTCCTCCTCACTTTTGAGGGTTTCTCTCCACCCTCCCCTTATCAGTTGCTTGGGACATTTTAATGAGAAAGAATACTTCCATGTACTTCATTTAATATCTGCTTCATCTTTCACACACCCCTCCTCCCCCCAATGCATTTGGAAGCACTGGTGTACACTGCAGGAGTAATAAAACGTAAATGAAGATTTATGCAAAATACTTATGTTGTTTATAGTGATATAACTAGTGTACCCAGAAGCCTGCATGCTGAAGGTTTATCATACGTCCAAAACAGAATTTTGATTTAAGGAGCCTTTAAGATTGTTCTCTGCTAATGTAGCACAACAGTCTGTGATTCGTATCCAGATTTCTTTCAATTGGTGAAACAAACCAGTGGTAAGAAAGAGTTTATTTTAAGTAAATATAAAATGCCTCTCATATCACTACATCTGCCCAAACAAGGGATATACTGATGCCTTGACCAAAATACTGTAATTCTGGGGGCAGAACTTCTGTTGCTGAGGTTTTAAAAATAAATGTGAATCTTAAAATTTAAAAAATTGCTACCTGGTCTTGACTGACAACAACTTTTTGCTAGGTAGTGTATTTTAAAGCAAAGTTAAAATCCAAGTATTAGACACCGAATCACATGGAATGCAAATATGCATAATGATTTAGAATATTTACAGTATTACTTTTCTAAAGCAATAATATAATCCATTTACCAGTGAAGAGAAATGGTTTGTGGGGTTTTTTCTAATACAAAAGTTTTCCAATTATTAGTTTTTAAAGATAAATATTAACAGTCTGTCTCTCTATCCGAACAATTTGTAACCCACCAATACTGTCTTTACAGTAGTCTCCTATTGATAGTTGTAGTCAAAGCTAATGACAATTTAAGAAATCAGTCTAAAAGAGTTAGCCAGAAACTGGCATGAAAAATGAAATATCCAGTCTCTGCACTAGCATTTATTCTGGTGGTGTTGGGCAGCAAATGATTTGTGTTAACCTAAAGCAATCTGGCAGCAAGTTTTTCTGCTATAAAGTAACATTATTTTTCTGCTATTTTGTCTGTAACCCAAAATCCAAATCTTTCATTTCATAACAAAAGTGAACAGTCTTTCACCTTTGTGATCGCTGAGATAACCTTCAAAACAACAATGAACTGTAAACAATGCAGCAATGTTTGCCTTAGCAAGAAACAATAACCGTGAGCTATTATTTGCTTCTACTCATTCATTAGGTAACTCAATACACTAATTGCAGTGTCTTCAAAGGAACTAAAATGAAAATGTTACTATGCAGCTTAAGATGTTTTCAAAGACATTTTGTCCTATTCAAGTAAAAACCAAAACCATGCAAACATGAACTCATATCTGTGCAAAACATTTGCTTTACCAATTGGCATGTAGACAGAGGACCCAGTGTTTTAAATCAAAGTCACCACTGGGACTCAGTCCTTGAGGAGTCCAAGTATCAGGGTTTTCCCTCTGCTTTTACCATGAGGTGCCAGGTGTGGTACAACAACAATTACAATGTCAAGGGATTTTTTTATTACTTTGTTTGAAATGAAACATGGGCAAATAAACTCTTAGTAGGCTGCAGAAGAGCAAAGGGCACTGCGCTCCCATCCCAGTGCCAGGTGCAGTCAGTATACTGGAAATGCACGTATCTACTGGAGCATCTGGGAACAGGGCCAGTCTCTGAGGGACCAGGGCTGTCAAGCTTGCTTCCAGCAGCATGGGCTTTAAATCATCACAGGAACATACCAGGCTTCAGACAGATGCAACCCACAACTTCTTAGAGAGAAGAGCGCCTCGGTGCTCATCTGCAGGGTCTGGCAAAGATGAACCGTGTCCCCTGCAACATGCATTATTAAGGGCACAACAGAGATGAGAAACAAGGAGACAAGTGCCAGCTAATTCCTGCAAGGCATCCCAAATCCTGTGTGAAATTGTTGGGTACATACTAAAAATTTCAGGGAGAACAGCTCATTGCCACTTACAAGAGCTGCCTAATTAATGTTCACTTTACTTCAGCCAAATTTTATATTCTGCTACTCAGCTATGTAAATTGGGCAGCATTTTGCACTATGATTAATAGGTCTTAAACAAGCACATTTTACTGCTTGAGATTACACTGTCAGGAGCCATGCTTGGGTTGGGTTTTTTTTGTGACGGTCTTTTTATTTCCAACTAGCTATTTCTGCTCCAAATTATCTTCTCTTTCTTAGCTTCAGAAATTATTCTGACATTATTCAAGATGGTATCTCCTACTGGTATGCCTTGTATGGCTCTGCTTTTCATTCAAAGTCATGTTTGATATTTATCACAATAATCTGTCATTACGAGCGAAAAACTTCATTTATTGCATACAATATGAGTGTGAGTAATTTGGAATTGGAAGAGTCTCAATTTTAGAAAGAGCGAAACAAGAAAAGATTCTTATTGATTTTTAACTAGAAGTTGACATTACTGATGAAAACATTAGTTTCTTTGAGAGGAGAGATAGAAAACTGTGTTTGAGAATTTAAGTGAGAGATATTAAGGAAACCCAATTATAATGGAGACTCATACTTCAACATAAACCTGGCTATAAGAGACTGAGACACCATGAGTACCGGTCAGATTAGCAACCACATTATAAACAATCTAAGGACTTTGTTTAGCTTTGGAAACTGGATGTGACTAGACAATGCTGCAATCCTTTAAAGAAACAGTTTTTCAGGGTAAGACAGTGAAGTTTTGCAAAAAACCAAGTATTTTCTTTCTGCACAGATTTACTTCAATACAGATAGTAATCAAAACATTAATGTGACTTTTATCCAATTCGTATATGAAGCAGTAGGGTTTTACTTTTAATATCCGTCTTTGCCAGGACAGTTTTTCCAGGATGCTCTAACCAGCTGCTACTGTACTACCAAGCAAAACATCTCTTTTTTTCTTCTTCAAAGCACCTTATGTTTGTTGAAAAGAAACACCTGGAAACCTTGAACTAAAATAGCTCCTTGCAGAACTTTTAATATCTTAAGAAAAAAATAAAGATCTTCTTGACATCCCAGTAGATGTATCAGTAGAAGCACATAATCTTGCTTTGTTCTCTTTTCAATAAGCACATACAATTTTCTCTGTAAAAAGTTGAATACATTTTAAAATGAAAGTCTATTCAAATTGATGTACTTCTAATTTTATAATATCAGTTATTACACATAATCCATTTTATGACATGCCAATAATGCAGAATTTTAGAATAATTTTAAAATAAGCTTTCACATCAGGTTTTCAGCTGTTGGTTTCCAAAGGAGGACATTTCCTGCTTGAAAGTAAAGTGGCCCAGCACTAGTCTCCTTTAAAATTTTGCCTTTTGCCTGTTGTCTCCATTTTTTTCCAGTTCAAGGGGCTAACTTCCTCCCCAGCTGCAAGGGATTTCTCCACTAACTACCTCTGAGCTCTTCACTCTGAAGCAGCTCCACACACCTTTGCTCTGCAACTCCTAGGGCTGCTACTTTGCTCTTTCTCCGCTCAGGCACTTCAAAACACATCTCAGCCAACCTCCCTTTCTTCTCAGCTTCAGTAAGTTCTCTCCCTAGACCATCTCACTACTGAAATGTCCATCCATTGATCTGGGTCTTAGTCAAGGTCCCCCCAAGGCCTTCAGACTGCACCTTCTGTCCCTTTTCTCAGTTAAAGGTGAATCAGTCATCACAAGCTACAAACCCACTGGACACTGGATTGCATTTAGTCCCATGCTCTTATTTGCTCCTCCATTAAGCTTTCCAAAAGCATTTTAATTTTTTGCAACCTGATTTGCCTAATGTTTCTGTAACATCTTTTCTCTTTGCAGCTCTCCACAGTAGCTACTCTTCCACCATTCATACATCTTCCAAAGTCACAATGTCAGGCAAGTCCTAACCTAAAAAAACCCCAAACCCATAAAAACAACAACAAAGCATACATACAGCAAGGAAGACATCTGAAAATGGAGAATTTTAAAGCACATTTTAAAGTCAAATTGCCATGAGGAGAATACCTCCACTTGATACAAATTTATGTAATTTACATTTATTTTTATATTTTATGATTCTATTATTTTAAAATTGTTTTAAATCTGTATTTTGCTTTTCACAACAAACAATTGGATTTTTTTAGAAGAGTCTTGTTTAAAGTTTATCTGTCAAAAAAAAAAGGTGTCTAGGAATTAGAAAAGACTCAAATCACACACCAACATTCCGAAATTATTCATCTGAGAACACTCATACTGGCTACATCATGATAAATTTGAAAACCTCAAAGACATGGTTCACGTAAGTGCTCAATAGTTTATCTTCTTATGTATACCTTCGGAGTTTCAGGGGCTTTCAAATCAGTTTTCTGGTACTTTTTGTTTTTAATAAAGCCTGTAATACTAAAACGCACAGTATTTTCCAGTCTGGGCAAGAAAGTGAAACACGGAAAGGAAAGGAATCAAAAGAAAACAAAGTTAATGTAACTTTCCTTTAAAGAGGTGCAGGATTTAAGGATGATTTTGTTGACTTTTGATTTAAAAATTTTTTGTTGATATTTTATTTTAAAAAATAATAATAATTGCCTATCACTAAATATATTGGTAATTATAACAAGCAATGTGTCTTGATTTTTGCAATGAATATATAATATTTTCTCTTTAAATAGACCTGAGTAATTGGAGAAGGGTCAAATCTGCTCAAAAAGAAGCTTTGTCCAGGTAACCCTCATCGTACTCAGGTCAGTTATTTACAGTGAACTCAGCACTGAGTAGAGGCTGCATAATCTGGCCCACAAGCATGAACTTGCTAAGGGATACCAAAACTCCTCTAAAGGCCCAGACCTAAACAATAAGAAGCTCTTAAGGGATGTTCCTAAAGATAGAAAATCCTCAGGAGGGATGCTATAAAGATCTTGTGAGAGACATCCCTGCAACAAGAAGAACTGGGAGAAGAACCTCTCAGGATTTGGAAGTCTTCAAAGGCGACCCCTATTAACAAGTAACTTCAAAAGTGGGATGTGACATGACGTGAAAATCCTCCCACTGATGTTGAGAGCTTTAAAGATAGAATCCCCTGAAGCGAAATGGAGCCTTTGAAGTGGCAGTATCGGCATCAACTTTCGAATGCATAAAGGTGCAGCGTACAGTGGGACTATCACATCAGTATTGCAGAGCTCCTGGTGACATGATCCTTCTTGCTCAAGTCTGCTAAGCCTAAAGGCCAGCCAAGAGAGCAAGCATAGAGAAATACCATTTAGCTGACCCTGAAAGACATCTTTGACCTCTCCCAATTAATCTCCCTAATGCTGAAACAAAATGGGGTTCAGAACAGGGGTGAATAGTCAAAAAGAGTTACTCCCACAGAGCTGCATTTCTGGTTGGTACTCCTCTAGGCAAGGTAGGGAAAGGTTTGCACTTCTATTTTTCTTTATTTTGCATAAATGTAAGACACTGAATTGATTGAGACACTTGTTAATGTTTCTCTTTTTATCCAGAGCAGTTTGGATCTGTGATTCTGAGCTCCTTGAAGTTCATTAAACAGAATGCATCATGATATTGCTGAAAGTCTATTTCTCAAGCAACAGTCGTACAACAAGTTAGTATCTTTTCAAAATGCGAGCTTCAAAGAAAACACACAGTGTTTGCTGATGTTCACACAATGGAATGCAAAGTTGTGGTCTTAATTTAAAAGTGTAGAAAAATTAAAAGACAAATCCAAGGTTCTCTGTCGTTTGTCTGTGTTTAAATAGAAATGACTGGAAAAGAATTTAATTTTACAGTTAGGTCTACTCTTGGAAGTAAATAAGAAAACCTTTTATCTTGGGGACTAGACTACTACTAGAATAATTAAACCCATCAAGACCAAAGAATGGATGAAATTATAGCTAAAAAGGTGAAGTATATTAACAAAGAAGAAAGAACTGGAAAACACAAACGAACTTTTAGAAGAGCTGTCCTGAACCATTTAATCAAGTCTTCTATTACAAGTAATCATATAACAGTTCTTTGTATAAATATAATAATTTATACTGTAAATCTTTGTATAAGTAATTATGCCTATAAACAAGAAATTAGTTAAATTATGACCCTCTCTGAATGCTGTTTCAGAAATTTGCTCCTGTAATGGTTAGAAATCCTCATTTGCAGCCAGAAAGCTTTCTTTTATATCCAGTCTATCTTAAAACATTGTTATTTCATGGAAATGAATGAAATGCAACTGGTCCCTCTTCCCCCTTCAATTTCCCTTTTTCAAAGAAAATAAGAAGAGTATATTTCCAGTAGCAGTAATGCCAGATATTTTTGAAAGTGTGCGACACAATGTAACCACAGTGGTTAAAATCTTCAAGATACTGCCATGTAAAACTTAATCCAGAATAATGTGGCAAAGTTAACCACAATTAAAACCATGGTCTCATAGCAGAAAGTGTTAGGGAACAAAATACTAATGGACACTGTAACCCTGTCCAAGATGACACGGACATAAGTATACCCACCCTGAATTTCTCTGCTCACCCTCTCCGCTGGGCAGATCTGAGGCAATTCCAGTATAAAAGGCATTTGAATCAGAGAGCACAACATTGTGACCAAGCAAACAGCTATGTCTATATTGTTAAGGAAAATCTTGGGCCAGGCAAGGCTTGTTTCTAGAGGACTGATCAGCATCTTCACTGCTGGTAACAACACTGACACAACTTCTCAGCAGAGTTATGAACTTGGCAAATTTTAGTCAGTGATGTCTAAAGATACTCTGCTTGATTCCACTCCAAAGTTCATCTCCTTTATAATAATTTTATCCCTCCTTGAACACTGAAGTACATACAGGAGAACTAAACACTTCAGAAAAGAGGTTCCTTCCGATTTTCAGTGTTCACTGTTTCCTGTATTTCCAACATCAGTGATTATCTGAAGAGTGTAAAACAACCTGGTTTGCAAATCCATACTTAACCTAACAAAAGGTTAAAGCCAAGTTCCCCAGGAGAAGGATTCTCACAGTAATTCCTACTGAATTGCAGAGTATAAATAGAATTGGAGAGTGCTCAGCAAAACATAGGTGTGTTTCCTCAGCGTAGCTGGGGAAACCAAACAGGGAGCAGCATGCATAACATCCTGCTCAACCTAACCTGCTTTTATGGAACACTCAGCCAGGTTTGTAAAGGTAGAAAAACTGTGAGGTTCCTCCGAGGATTAGCAGGAAGCAGATTTTGCATGTGCACAGCTGAAAACCATTCCGTGTGATAATAAACAATTTTCTTAGCTAATTATGGAGTGCACAATCTCCATTTACAAAACAAAACCAAAAGCCCACATAGCCTTCTCTGCTCTGCAAAAGCTGCTTAGAGAGCCAGAAGGATTTAAAAAACCTGCTTTAGTTCTCTCAGTATTAGGACCTTGTCCTTCAAGCAACCTTGTGCTCACATGTATCTCATTTACTTTAGCAGTGCTGCCCAGAGGGTTCCTTCCACCCATGCAGAGCAGACTGTAGGGCTGGGGGAGATGGAGGGTGCCTGCTTGCATCCAGAAAACACATTTTACCGTGTGCAAAAGAAATCTCACAGGTTTATCTCTGTCTCTACTCCCTGTGTATTTAGTGATAAGGTTGGGTTGCAAAGTCCTTCACTAGAATTTCTAAGGAAAAAAAAAAGCACCTTTGGAGATAGTTCCGACAGAACTGTAGTAATGTTTAAACGCTGGTCTTGAACATGCCTGATTTAAATATGCCCTTAACAGCCCATGGCAGATCTGCATGATGGATCCTCATGCACGCACAAGTATTCTCATCTGACTTCTTTGACCTGACAGGATTGTAAAAGGGCTTCTACAAAAACAGATTGAGTGTTCCTTCAACAGCATCACAATATCATCTAAAAGCCAGGCTTGACAGTTGCAGCCGACATCAAAAGTAGCTGCTTTAGGTCTCTTTTTTACAGAAGCCTGCATTACTTCTGAAACATGAAACATTTTCCACCTTCTGATAAAAAATATTTTTGTAGCTGCCTCCCTGAGCAGTCCATTATATTAACAGAACCCTTTGCAGGTCAGGTAATAATATGGTTTTTCCAGTAATAAACTCCAAGCGGTCCCAGCAAAGACTGGTAGGAGAAGGCAGCCTTCAGAAACTGCAGTAATGGGAATATATCCTTCTTTCTTTACCCTGCTTTCCATCTTCTTTCTTCTTCTCTTATTAAGGACAGAGAAATTGGTTATCTTCACTTCCTTATGGTCACTCTTTTGTATCTTCTTACTCCCATGCGCACTCCCCCAGTTCTTGGCATTTTCCCTTTGTGAACATCCTGATTACCTCTCTTCATCTTTTTCCTAATCTCTCTGCCATCTTAAAATCCCAGAATTTCTCCGTTTCTCTCTCTAGCTATTATTCCATCTTGCCATCTCCTACCTTTCTGATTTTCTTGGTTACAGTTTGAATTCCTCTCTAATTCAAACCTAGACATTTCCCAGTCTTACTCCTCAGCGCCCAGAAATTCTCAGTATCTCATCTTCACTGGAGCTCAGAAGGGGCATTCCAGTCTCAGCATCATTAACACGTCAGTCATCACTGAGATTCCATATTGCAGAAAATCTCTAAGTCTCAGCTTTTCTTATCTATCCACACAGCACCATCTTTCCATCCAAGCTCTTATCATCCTGTGCTGCAATCAACAAACCAGACATGCAAGAGGTCAGGTAGTCTGCCCTGCTTTACCCAATCCTTAATCAGGATCAGATATATCTATTTTATACCTAACAGATGCTTTCCTAATCTGTTCTGGGTGACAAAGACTCCATAACCTTCCTGAGAAATCTTTTCCAGTGCTTCACTATCCTGACTAATAGGAAGACATCCCCCTGTCTAACTTCGATGCAATTTAAGCTCACCACTTCTGGTCTGGTCCACCACTTTTCACTGATCTTGATGGATACAGGTTTTTACTACCTTAGAGAAACTTAGGGTGCTGTCACAGAGATTACTTTCACTGGATTTTTGCTGTGCAATATGAATTCATCTTTTCACCCCTCCACAACAGCACCTCTGCTCTCCCAACTTTATCTCCCGTATGAGGAAAGGCTGAGTGACCTGGGGCTGTTCAGCCTTGAGAAAAGAAGACTGAGAGGGGATCTGATTAATGTTTATAAATATCTGAAGTGTGGGACACAGGGGGAAATGACCAGCCTCTTTTCAGTGGTCTGTGGAGACAGGACAAGGGGCGACGGCTTCAAGTTGGAGCACAGGAAGTTCCGCACCAACATATGGAAGAACTATTTCACAGTGAGGGTGACAGAGCACAGGAACAGGCTGCCCAGGGGGGCTGTGGAGTCTCCTCTGGAGATATTCAAGAGCTGTTTGGATGCCTACCTATGCAACCTGTCCTAGGGATCCTGCTTTGGCTGGGGGGTTGAACCCCATGATCTCTGGAGGTCCCTTCCCACCCCTACAATTCTGTGAATCTGTGAACTTCCTTGTAGATCACTTGATTTCACAATCTTTGTCACTTTGTCCATGGCCTTCCATTTTTCATGTCAGCTCTTGTCTGTGTTCAATACATCTGTGTGACAAGGGCCGGAGTCAGTCACAGCAATGACGTGAATAGGCATAAATCTGTCCCTTATATTGAAATCCCAAAGGAAATCAGGAGGCTTTAGAAGGCAAAAGCACCCTTTTCTCTCCCTAATAGATTTCATCCAACTAATAAGTACAAGGTATTATATAATAAAAGCTAGAAAAATGCATTTTTAGGTCAAGAAAACTCAAAGCAACAACATCTAATGCAACATAGTAAGATTTGAGCTTGCCCCTTCCCCAGCCCATTGTAGGGTCTTGCTTTCAGCAGTTCACTGCCTAACCAAGTGATAGGCTCCTAAGAATTTCCCTCTTCTCTGGAATGTGGTTGGCTCATCCCTGTCCCTCACCACAGGCTCAGCATGAGGTATAGGCTATCCACAAGGATCATGGTGTCCAACACAATTGCCATCCCTGGAATGTCTTTCACTAATGAAGAGTTTCAGAGGGCATGAGCAATCTCCTTCCTGAGAGTCCTAACCATTCTTTTGAAGCAATGTGTTTGGATAACCTCTGTTCTGAGTCAGCGTCACTGCCCATATTTCTGTTTTGAAACTAGGGCATTTGTGTGTTGGAGAATCCTGTGTTGCCCTTCATTGCTGAGATGAAATCTTTGTGAACAGGTCCCAAACCACTCATCTTACAAAGCATGCCTCAGAAGACTTTCTCTCTGCACAAAATTCTGACATCTAGTAAGGTCTTGGTTTTCTAAGGCCACTGACAGTTGTGCTGATAAGTACATAAACTCATGTCTGAGGTGGTGCCCACCAACTCTCAGAGGACTACGGAAAACCTAGCACATGGTGCAAGATTTAACATGCTACAGTAATAACAAATGGGTTTTATTTATCAATTTAATATCTATATGAAAGCAGATTAATAAGGTCCTTTACATACTTTCCGAAAAGAAACTAACCGTGGTTCTAACAGGGGAAAACGATGAAACTAAAGAATGGCATTTTGCCCCTACTTTCCAACAGCATGTCAGCAACGCCAAGATATTTTTCAACAGTGCATGATCATAGACCGTGTACAAGTTGCAAATCTCCAAGGAAAATGAAGTGTCATATGTGGTTTTCAATTTGGTGTCTCTTGTCAACCCGTGTCAGGCAATATTCCCATCATCTCAGGATGATGTTATTAAGTTATAGAGCGCCTCAGCTCTCTACTTCTCGCTAGATCTGTGTGCTCATGAAAACTGCTAGGTTCACCAATCCTGAAAATGAAATCCAAAGTACTGCTATGTTCAGCCAGGGAAAAGGGAAAAATATATTGCTGAATGAAATACGGCCTCATCTATGACTCAGAGGAACAGGGTTATTTTTTAGCTCCACATCCATTTGATGACATGTCCATCAAGACTCTGAGAGTGAAACCAAGGCCCTCTTAGACCTGGTTGTGGTCAGATTAGACTGTTAATGTGTCAGAGAGAGGGTCATCCTCCTGTACGAATGAATCAGGATCCTCTGTACAGCCCAGATGCAGGGCTACTCACTGGATGCCTCTGTACCACAAGCTACCTGTACCAGTGGCAACAGGGTTTTGTGATTCAGACATGTCTACAAAGTTCCTAAACATGCTGTTCTTTTCATAAAATTCTGGAAAATACCATGTGTGCTACCATGACAGACCTGCTAGGGCCATAAATTTAATAGAATAGCTTCTGTTTCATGAAATTCTATTCAAATTTAATACAAAATTCTGGTTTGCCTCATGACACACCAGAAGACTTTGACACTTGCAAGTTTCTTCCTTCTCTGTGTTTTTGTGTTTGGGTTTAAACATTATAATGTTTACTGAACTTTACAGTAAAATTATCCGTGTAGGATTCTGCAGTACGCTTTTTCCTTAGGGGGTGGGGGGATGGAAATCTAGTTATTTCTATTTAAAATACTATAATAAGCATTATTAACCGGTTTCTGTACTGTTTTGAAAGAAAAATATTTAGTACCTTTGTCCTTTTCTTCTTCCCATGTGCCTTGTTTTACAGCCTTGAAAGATGAAGGACACTAATATACTACAGGACCTGGCAGGAATGCAAAGCCACAAAACAACCTCTTTGTTCTTGTTATTTAAAGGAACTGCACTGCATTTTATCTGTCTTCCAGGATGAAACCCGAATTCCCTGGAAGGCAACAAAATTCTATTGACTAAATTAGCTTCAGAACAGGCATTGATTTAAAATCAGGGTAAAAGGAAACAAGTTTGTGACAAGTCAAAATAGTTGCCTCCTATTTTCAAGAAGTGCAAACAGTCAAAATAATCAAAAAACCACACATGCTGCTTTTATTAATTTCCATTACTATACCTACCTAAGCCAGAATATGTTGTGGAAAAAGCCAGCATGCCAACTACAGGTTGGGAGCAGAGAACTGAAACATTTTTCTTTATTAATTATCTGGTTAACCTTTATTTTAGTGACATATTACAATTGTTTTGATTACTTCTATTAATAAAAGGGACACACAAGTTTACTAAGCCCTCTACAAACAAATAAAAGGCCATAACAAACTTAAGAGTTGATACTTCAACGGAGAAATTAAAAATGGGTTTTTTTGCATAAATTTGTTTTAGAACATTAGTTGTGATATTTTAACTTTTATAGATTAAAATATACATATTAACACAGTTGCCAAATAAAGTAATTTTTATTAATTAGACATGTATTTAATTCCTAATTTCATTCATCCTAGGAATCTCATTGCTTTCATGCTGACATATTTTTAAAATATATATTCATATTTTATTATTTATTTTTTAAAAATTAATATATGCCAACATAGCAGCTGGGTGATCTCTTACAAGGGCCAGGGCAATGGGTAGATCATGAGGGAAGATAGCAGCACTCAACTTTCTGAGACTGACATGCCCTGATTTCCTTAAACTGATCAAAATCTGTATTTCCACTGGAAGGGGTCATCCCAGACTTGCCCCAGTTATGCAATCTAGGTGCCTTTCCATCGGAGATACAGGAATTCACACATCCACACAAACAGCTCAGTAAGAGACGTGATTTAGCTGAAAACCTACCTGAAAACATTATTTTCACCAACAGTGAATAGTGCAGTGATCATTCAATATCAGGTTGTTCCACACCTGATAGACTGGTTCACACAGCAGCTGTTTTCTGGAACCCACATACATTGACCTACACATGCAGCATCTCTAGTCCCTTGAAAATAGTGCCTGTACGACTTTAATCAGACCTCCTGTATTCCACATAACAACCATTTTATTAGCAGAGCTTCTCTTAGGCTACATCAGTACAAGTAAATAAAAGAGGGCCAAGGCACGGTCACTGGCAGCAGTCGGCAATCATCTGTTCTAACTGTTAGCAGAACCTCTTGCCGGGTTTTGGGCCGTGCCAAGTAGTATTACCCAAACACCGCCCAGGCACAGCTCAGGAGATACCAGATGCCAAGGGCTGTTTCCATTAGGCAATTTGGAAATGGACACCATGTTTTGGGGATAAAGGGAGAGAGTTTGAGCATATGGAGGTGATGCATTGCCATGCTGCTTGGACTCACAGAGCACAGTCCCCATTCAGATCAATTTAGTGCCACAAAAGTTGCTTTCCAATCCAACTCCTAAAGGCCAAGTTTGCAAGTGGGGATCCAAGAGTGTGCCTTCCAGTAGCAGTGGAAAATACTGCATTACTGGGGAACGCAGCACAGCAACAACTGAAACGTTTTTGACTGCCTCTGAATTGCTCAGCTAATCCAGCAGTTACAAATCAAGTCCAGAAACAGATGGGGCACTTTTGGCTACGATCATGTGGAAAGGTTTGTTTGATTAGGGGCTTTGTATGCTGCGTTATATGTGCTGGACAGAAATATAACACACACAAAACCCTAAGCTAAAATACTAAACAAATACTGAAACTGTATTATGTAGAACTGCTCTTTTCCCTTTGCTGTTCTCAAGCCCTTCAGGTTAAGTGCAAGCGTTCTCCAGGCTTCTGCACTTCTATCCAGTAACAGACATGTTCCCCTTTGATCTTCACTCACATGGGATTTCTCAGACTTTCAAGCATGTCACCTAAGCTCTTCAGGGTTTAGGAAAACAAGTGAGTTCGGAGACATTCCTGCCATAAAGCTACAGAAACCTCTCACAGCCAGCCATCAAACCCACACCAAACAGCAGCCCATACTCAGGCTTAATAGGTGACAGGCTCAGTTGGCAAGGAAAGAGAAATCTGTAAACTGTATCCAAGGTAATGCATGTTTTGGTAGGAACTCAGAAAATATTCATTCCCTGACTAAAAGGTGCCACATCTACAAAGGGGTCTCATTCCTTTGATAAGCCCGGTAAAGTCTTGGGTCTGTCCATGTCTCCTTTTCAGTTGTCTCCATTCAGGGCAGTTGGCGGCAACTCCACAGATGGCACTATCAGCTCAAGAGTCAGTCACTGCTCCCCTCAGTTTTTTCTCTAAGTTCATAAAACACACCATAGTCATCCCAGTGGGAAGCTCTTGAGACATACTAGTTGTTGCGTGGCTGGCTGTATTTTTTATTATTTTCCAAGGAAAGCAGCATAAAATCCTGCACAATGCAATTCTGAGTAAATTGTGCTCTTGATCTCATAGCAACTTCACATTTCCTTCTCACAACAGTATAACTATTCCAGATCTTGCCTTTTCACAAAATCATGAGAAAGCGTGGCAAGAAGGGACTCAGCAGGCAGTCTGAGCCATCCCTAGTTCCAGAGCAGATGTGTACACACCCATTTCCAACAATGGAGATGCTCAATTTATCTGTCCTAATGACTACGTGTTTTTACTATTTGAAAGATGTTCCCAGTTTTTACAGTTTACCCATCCATCCATGGACATGAAAAAGGGATAATTTTCTTCCTCTGTGATATTCTTGTATTTTCTGAGACTCGTGTCTCAAGATTCCTATTTTCTCCTTGTTAATCTTCTCTGGTTATTTCATCCTTTTCTCTTAGCTCATGTTTTCTAAATCTCTGCTGTTCTCATTTCTGTATTCTTTTAAATTGGCCCATATTCTTCATGAGGCACAGTGTCCAAAGCTGAACACGCTACTTCAGATATTCCTATCAACGTGGAAAGTGCAAACATCACTTCACAGTTCCAGCAGGCTGTTAGCCCTTCTGCTTATACATCTCAGCATGGTGCTCACCTTGTTTACAGTAACATGACATCGTTACATGTATTCCACCTTATTCTACCCCCTCTTTGCCCCCAGGGCCTTATTTGATGAATTGCTACCTAGCAAGTTGCTGCTCTGGGTTGTATTTGTTCAGTTCATTCTCCCTGCCTTCATTCAATGTCCTTCACTTGAGCCTGTTGAATTCCCTCCTGCTTGAAACCATTCCTCCAGTTTTTGAATTCTGAACTGGTCCTTAATATCCTTTACCAGCTCCAGATTTTATGCAATTTTAACAGGATGTTTTTGATTCCATCAGTCAAACTGTTACAAAAATGCTAAACAGCACTGGCCTCTGTGAAGGTATCTCAATGTTGTTGTGCTCAGGAAAATTACAGTTCAAAAATGGCAATTGATCACTACTCTTTGGGTGCAGTTTCTGTTTTGCACTAGTCTTCTTCTTCCTAGTTTATCTGTAGTCTTTCACAGAATAGTTTTTATAAGGCTGAGTGAAATAGTGTCTGATTTAGAATAAATCCAGATTCTTAGTTCAATGACCTGTTAAGTCAGTGCACATAGCATAAAAGTTAGATCAAAGAGTATCAAGAGCTTCTTACTCTCTGATTTTTACTAGCTTCTCCTCTGCAGATCAGCCCATCAGTGATTTTCTTATTCATAAAACATAATTATCATGCAAGAAAAGTTCATTATAAGCTGTAATTTGTTTGCTATTTTACAGCATCTAGAATGAGCAGAAAAGGATGAAATAAAGTAGTAAAAAAAAAAAGAAATGCTACAGTGCTAAAGAGTTTGCTGTAAATGAGGGGTCCTTCAAATTTCTGTTTGATCAGCAATTATCCTGAACAAGAGAAAGGCTAGACAAAGAAAAGACATTTCTCTTGTTTTAGGAAATTATGATGAGTTTAAGACACCTTTAAAAATTAAAAATAGCTTTGATTATTAACGATCATTCTTAACAAAGAAAGAAAATGTCTGGAAAATTGAGAATAAATTTGGAAGAGGTGTGTCCATGGGCTAGTTTAGGGTAAAACAGCTACCAGCTTAAAACTGGATTGGAAAACTAAAAATATACAGTCATCTACTAAATTAATACATGGAACTAATCTAATACATGGAACTAATCAAGAGATTTTATAAGAATGAAGCAAACATTTAAATGCAATTTCCACTGCTGAAATTATTACGCCATACTTTAGGCTCTGGCCAGGCCATGTTGCATTAGAAAAGAGGGATCCCCCAGATTACATAACTGGGTCTTCCAGAAACTCTAGTTCTACAAAACTGTATATTTAATGCAAGGATTTCAGTTTCAGTAGTGGCTCACATTAAGACCTGCACATGCCCCCAATTAGTATAAACTGCTTGAGGAATCTCCTGTAAGTAGCAATGAAGGCCTGTTCACTAGAAGCCTCTTTTTCAACTTGTGTTCAGGGCTGATCAAAACCCTAAGCTAAAATTTAATACTGACTCAGATCCATCTCTGCATAAAAGTAATAAGGCATCTGCTATTGCTTTCAGTTGTAATCAAGTAAATAATTTATCATCACATAAGCTTTACTAAAAATCTGTTACGCTGGCAGAAGCTGCTCTTTCCTCAGACTGGATACCCCTTGGTGGGGGTCTTTGCAATAGGACAAATCCCTGCGCATCTTTCTGAGAACACAGCATTGCTAAAAACATTTGGAGGTGATGTCAAAAATGAGACTTGGATGTACTAAACACCCGCAGTCCTGTCTGCCAGAGTGGTGATGTCCTTGCTGACTTCCTGCACTGTGGCTCAATCCCCGTGTTATCAATGCCACACACGCTCCCTGCCATACAGCTTCCTTCTCACGTAGGAACTCCCTGAACTCCTCCACAAGGTCTTTGTGCTGACTTCACAATCAAATTCGCTTTCAACACCCAGGCTTGCCAAGCTGTGTAAGCAGGGCTTGTTTGCAGACATTTGAGACATCTGCCAGTTCAAGTACCAAGCACTTTTTGTTTATAACTGGAGATTTTACCTAAGAGAGATGAGAAATCTGAGTAACCCTTCAACTCTGAAAAAGAACAGTCAGTCCTGTCAGACACTTCTTATTTTCAGCTTTCTAAATTATCTTTAAGGTTAGAACTTCCAGTTTTTAAACAAGGAAGACAGTTGCAAATGTTTTAACTTTATTTGAAGCATTAATTCTAAACTTTTTTTTTTAATGAACTTACATCCACATTTTCAAAGGGACCAAGGAAACAAGGCTGAACTGTTATAACTGAATAACTAAATTTTACCTCTTTCAATATGAATTCCATAGTGCACACTGTTCTCACCAGTACCATCTCATTGCCACCTTCTGCTGTGTGTATTCACACTCTATCTGAAGCTGGGTTTGGCAAAAATGGTGGGGCTTGCCCTATTCTATGACCCTAGAGTTATGTAGTGTCTAGTGAATCGAGATCCTAAGCAGATGACAGGCTTGTTCCTAAGAACAACTTAGTCCTTGGCTGTGTTTTTACATTCAGATGTGACAGTGCAGAGAAAAAAGGAAAATCAAAAGACCTGAGAAGATTGAAAGGGCACGCTGCTGCAATGAGGAGCAGAAATTCTGGGTACACAAAGTGAGAATTAAAAGCTTTCCCAATGTGGCCTTCAGCTAGCCTTCTGAAGTAAACCAAGGCAAGACAAATCTGCGTACCAATTTTTGCTTTTAAAAGCTTTTGATTGTCTTGTTTCTGTTGCTAAAACTAAACTCTTTTAATGAGGGGCTCTTTAGGACATTGCCCATAAAACCACGTGAATCAAAACCCAGTTGCCTTTGTTGGTGACTATGGTGGAGACTCTCCTGAGCTACACTTGAGACTGGGCAAGGACTAGGGAAAGAGGCCTAAGATGTATGAAAGCACAAGACAGGAGAACTCAGAGAAACAAAAGGAAGAGACAAAGAAGACAAAGGTGCAGTTAATCCTAACAGTGACATTCATTCTAAAAATGAAGTCCCAAATTTTGTTTACAAACTCAGCATCTATTCTATGTGCACAAATTCCTTTGTTAGCTTCTTAGCTCTCTAGTACTCACTAAAAGGGATTTCTAAGCACATCGCATTACAATCTCTTCCATGGTTGCTCATAATCTCTCAGACGCAGTCATTTTGTTCTCATGTTCACAGACAGTGGCAGTTTTCCTTTATCTTCTCAATCTTGTCTTAAAAAACAAGGACTGCAAGTCAAAATCTCAAATACCAGCTGCATTTGTGTATGCAGAGTATCATTCCTCTGCATGAGAGATGTTATAAACAGAACTTTGATAAACAGAGGTGTATGATAAATAAATATGATATGTAAAGCTGTCAGGGAAATGACAGAAATGAAAGTTTTGATTAGTGGGAAATTTGATAACCAAGGCAGTACAACAAATGAAAGTCATCAGAATCTTCTTTGTTCTTCTGGATATGCTTATTTATACAGCGAAATCCAATATTTGATATGTTTCTTATCAGCTGGTTGGCAATGCATTTTAAATTTAAAGTTACCACCAAGCATTTGTTACTTGTCAAGCTAGAAAAAAGGATATTGTTGAAAAAGTGGCTGCTAGGAGATGACACCAACCTTGTGTTCACTTTCACCCACAGCCCCAAATTAAAGCAATTCTTTCAGAATGACTGATGCAGACAAGTTTTCATACTGCAGGTTTAGATGGAGAATAATACTATCTATATATACAGTCAGGAATAAAAATTCAAAGTTTTAGCCTGGGTTTTTAACATGCATGACAATAAAGAAACATTTGAATGTTGACTGTATTCGCTTTTGATGTGTTAAACATCTAGAGAGGGTAGTACATGCTATAGCATTGCCTCTAGTTTGCTACAGTTTTCAAGTAATTCCCTATAGCTGACTACAATCTGCACTATCAGATGCCTTTGCAAGGTCAACGTACAGTGTTACACTACATTTATTGCTAGCTGGTGAAAATTGAATATCATTTAAAACTTTCATCACAACGGCAATTTGGCAGGAGATTCTATTAAAGTTCATGTCAGTGGGGATTCAAATACTGGAGTCATAGATAATTCTATAGCCATTTGACTTGAAAATCTTCATTATTTTCTATTTGATTCTCAGTGTTTATTTCCTTTAAATTGATGCAATTATTAAAAAATTATTTTGAGATTATTTGGTATAACTTTTGATAAGAAGAAAGACGGGAAAATAGGGAATGAGCATTTTAAGGTAGAAATTTAAATATGTACAGCCTTACCCAGTGCAGAGGAACATATTGTGGGAGACATGCCATTGGCCATGGGCTATTATGTTTTCATTGCCAGTTCATTATTCAGGCCTAATATTCACAGCATCACCAGTTTTTCACTGGAGGTAGCACTATCTGTGGCTCAGCTCAGAGCTTCACTACTGCAAGGCAATGACATTACAATCATTCCACTGAAAGTGAACGTTCAATTAGCTAAAAGCTCTATAAGGTAAGTTTGACTATTTACTGATCATATTATAACTCATCAATATCAAGCTACAAGAGAGCTCCAAGGTGGCTACTGCGTCCCAGAACCCAAGAAATTCCTCAAAAAACTATTAAAATGTACAATCATGAGCAAATTTGTCAGAAAATAAAATTCCAGGTGTCACACAATCACAGAAAGTTTAATGCTAGAAGGGATCTCTTTATCAAAGCAGGGCTACCTTGAAAGCTACATCAGGTTGCTCAGGGCCTTGGCCCTATTTATTTTGAAAATCTCTAAGGAGGCAGATTACACAATCTCACTGGGTACCTCTTCAAGTTAAAATGTTTTTTACACTCATGACCTGTTCAGATATCATTGGAATGAAGCTGGTGTTATCTTTTTCCTCTATGTGAAAGGCAACGTTCTGTCATCATCAGTACCTGAACAGATGTAAGAGTTAAGTCCAAGCAAGATTTAAGTATTTGTGAGGTATTTGTGAGGTTTGGATTTTGTGACGGAAAGACACTCGACTGCAGGGTTTACAAGAAAATGAATAAATAATTTATTTAAACCCCACGTGCAGATGCAGTACGTCACTAGTGCAGGTTTCACGGATACAAAGGAGAAACGCACTACCGCAGTTTAGAAGTACGAACACACTTATCACAGCCACAAGAGAGTGACAATATGCGCCACTGCCAATCCATCAGTCACGACATGCAGCGTTACCTCCTGCGACAGGGTCACCTCGCTCACTGTCACCGCCCGTGGGCAAGTCACAAGGGTCAATGTCACAGCCCCAGCAGGCCCATGGAACACTCTGTCCCAGCTCACACGGGCGCTAAATACTACACGGGTGTGAGTCCGTCACCCAGGACTACAAACTGTAAGTGTATCAAATATTCACTCACCCATCTCTCCAGGTCAGGGGTCTTGGTAGGTTCCCTCAGCATCCTGGCCAAGGGGCGAGGGCTCCTCGCAGAGTCGGAGAAGCGGCTCCCCCCTCTCAGACCGAATCCGAGGGGTTTTATTTGGTTTTATGTCTTTGATCTCCATGATAGTGGGTGGGACTGTGCTGGACAATGCCACCGTCCATGTTTGTCATTAGCAGCGTCCCCCTTACCTTACACCGATCTGTTGCACATCTATGCATTGGCTGGGCCCATTAAGGCCAAATGGGGACCCTCTGGCTTGCCTTTATCTCACTGCCAGGCAGATGAATAGCGGCTTGATGGGCACTCAGGGCATATTGTTTGTTGTAGGGATTCAAGGCTCAACCCAGCTTTCGGTTCTGTTTTAGTCTCGGTTTACAGCACAACCCAATTTAGAGCTATCTACACAGCTCACCATGAGTTGCCTCTGCTTCGATGGGGCTTCAAGGCAATCTGAGGCCGAGTCTCTTTTACAACCCCCCATGAGTCCTCTGGCACACTAGACGTTACAGAAATCTGTTTGTGGAACTCTGAGCCAGACAATCCTTTCAGATCTCTATATTAAAAAGTTGTCTCTTCTATGAGAATGCAAAATTTGAAGCTTTGTTTTTAGACTTGACTCTTAATAGCCAAGAAACTGATTCTGCTCACCAAAAAAAAAACCAAAACCAAAACTCAACAACAAACTGAACTGTGCAGAGTTACCACTGTTGTTAAAGGAGGAAATAAAATTACATTTCATTATAGAATAATAGAATAGTAAGAGAGTATAAAATCAGAGAATCACAGAATCAAAGAACAGTTTGTGTTGGAAGATACCTCAAAGATTATCTTGTTCTAACCCTCTGCCACTGGGAGGGACACCCTACCTTAGGCCAGGTTGCCTAAAGACCCATCGACCGTGGCTTTGAACACCGCCAGGGAGGGGCAGCCACAGCTTCTCTGGGCAGCCTGTGCCAGGGCCTCACCTCCCACATAGTAAAGAATTTCTTCCTTATTTCTAATCTAAATCTATCATACTTCAGTTTAAGGACATTACCACTTGTCCTATCACTCCATTCCCTTGTAAACAATCCCTCTCCATCTTTTCTGTAGGCCACTTAAGGTACTGAAAGGCCACTATAAAGTCTCCCTGAAGCCTTCTCTTCTCCAGGCTGAACAAGCCCAGCTCTCTCAGCCTGTCTTCATAGAAGAGGTACTCTAGCCCACTGATGGCCATCCTCTAGATTCACTCCAACAGGCCCATGTCTTTCTCCTGCTGAGGAGCCCAGAGCTGGACACAGTGTTCCAAGTAGGGTCTCACCAGAGCAGAGCAGAGGGGCAGAATCACCTCTCCAAACCTGTTACGCTTCTTTTGATGTAGCCCAGGATATGGTCACCATGTAGATTATCATGTATTATGTCAATATTTCCCAGGGTTCTTTTTTCTGCAAACAACCTGAGTTTTTATATTTTCCCTTTACTTTGGATCTAAATTGGTGTACTTTGATGTAGGGAGACTTTTGTCTCCCTAAATCTTTCTGAACTCTTATGGTGCTTAGCTGCCCATTCCCCACACATCTTTACTCCCACTAATCCTTTGTTTATATTTTAGGAAATAATAGATTTCAGATTTCCAAAATGTGAACTATTTTAATAGACTGAAGTATGATTTCAGATAAAAACTACCCCCAGCTACCCACCACCTTTAAATGAACAAGCCAAACAAGATTAGCCAGGAGATGCAGTTTAGGTAAAATCAACTCCTTTTTGAAAAGCCTGCTTAAATCCCATGACATGCTAATGTGCTTAAAACTACCTAAGCAAAATCAAAGGAATTCTGACACTCCCACGTGCTTCCCTTGAATTCTGAAGTATTTGAAAATATATGTTCAGGACAAAGCCAGTTTCTTCCTATGTCTATGTAAGAACTATGGAACAGATCAGAGTGATCATTTAATTTCTTTCAGATGTCTTTAAAACTTCAAGATCTGCACCAGTTCTTATGTTGCTCAAATACATCATTCTATAAATTAAATTTATTTTTTGCAAATCAAAGTCACACCATTTCTCACAAGCTCAGTTGCATTCTGGGGATGGGGCGGTATGCTAAACATGGCATACTTCTATTATCATCTTCCAGTTTACATCATTCATCATTCTTAAACTGATAGAAATTTCTAATTAGAATAGTGAATGGGGCATTGTACCAGGCTTTGTAAGATATTAATTCTATTCTCAACACTGCAGTGGACCTGTGGGGCAAATTGTTTCAGTTCTCCATGAATTAGTTCCCTTAGCTGTACTGGAAGGTAATGATCTATTCTGATGAGCTTTAGATAGAGTGTTTTAAACTGTTCATCTTTCTTCTGAATGCCAGACCAAAACTCAAAGTGGAACACCTTTTCCCAGAGAGATCTGATTGAAGAAGCAGAGATACAGTCTGCTGGCCTAGGCTTTAAATGGAGAACAATCCAAATTTCTTAAAATAGAGTCCTACAACCCCTATGTGAATTGCCAGTTTGTAACAGATTCAGATTCCTCGTTCTCTCACATTAGTTCACTTGCTGACACAAGCTATTCCCTCACCACGTGCTCTTGGCAAGAATTTATAAAAAACAGTGCTGTTCCATTGAATGGTGCCATCATTTGACACCTGACACAGATCTGGCCTCTTAACCTGAAAATTCTCCCCCTGAAAACACCCAGATCACCCTGCAAGGCAACTGTGCAAAAGAAGATGCAGCATGCTGAGGACACACATAACATACAAGATAGACCACCAGGTAAGTCCAAATCCCAACACAGTACAGCTCTATCACCCTGGATCACTGGATGAGTACCATGTGAGTCCCACTCCACCTGGTCTCTGAACTCCTCTGGAGATCCACACTGGTATCTCTACACAGCATTGCTCTGCATAATGTGAAAGCATCCACAGACCTGCTTCAGAGCCCCTTGAATTATAATCCACCACATGGTATTAAAACAACCTGTGTCAGCTATTTGAAAATGTCTCTCCCACATTACACTGCCTAAATTATCAATATAAAGGCATACAGCCATCAGAGAGGGGCCATGTGTGCCTCCGCTTCACATGACAGTCCTGACATAAGCCCTGCTGAAGCCACTAGAACTCCCTTGTAAGGACCTAGCTTTAGTGACAAAATGCACTTTTAATTCCTCCATTTTTATCTTCTAAGCAATTCCTTAGCCATCTTAAGCATTCATCACCTAATCCATATTTAGAAGGCTTTATGCAGTAATCCATCATGTGAAACCTTGTTGAAAGCTTTCCTGGAAATCCATCTATAAAATGTCTACCAGGTTTCCCTCTATGTAAGCCAATCATTATTCCATTTTAAAATGTAATCAGAATTGTTTGTCATAATTTCTTCTTCTCAAACCCATGCTGACTCATTCTTATTACATTTTTATTCACCAAACATGCTTTAAAATCTCTGTGATCATTACTACAAAAATGTCATAATACTGTTGTTGGATTAAATTTTTTTTCATCATCTTTCCCTGACTCTTTTCCTCTATATGACATAAATATACTTAGTATTTCCTAGTCTCCTGTTGCTTTTTCAGCATTGAAAGGTCTTCACCAAAAAAAGCATTGCTCAACCATTTTACACTTATTTATGTAATGTGACTCTAAGTTAATATTATAGTACCTAAACACAGTTGTCATTTAACCCCATCCTGCAACTAAGCACCACCCAGTCTCTCTCTTGCCCAGTGTGGGGGGGCAAGAGAATCAGAAGAGTGAAATAAGTAAATTTGCAGGTTGAAAGAAAGACAGTTTCACAGATAAAGCAAAAGCCATGCACACAAGCAAAGCAAGACGAGGGATTCATTCCCCACTTCCCATGGGCAGGCAGGTGTTCAGCCATCTCCAAGACAGCAGGGCTCCATCACACCTAACGGTGACTTGGGAAGACAAACGCCATTACTCCAAATGTCCCCATCTTCCTTCTTCCCCCAGATTTATCTGCTGGACATGACATCATATGGTATGGAATATCCCTCTGGTCAGCTGTCCCAGCTGTGTCCCCTCCCTACTCTTTGAGCACCCGCAGCCTCCTCGCTGGTGTGGTGGGATGAGGAGCAGAAAAAGCCTTGGCTCCCTGTCAGCCCTGAGCAGCAGGGATGAAAACATCCCTGTGTTATCAGCCCTGTTTCCAGCACAAATCCAAAACACAGCCCCAAACTAGGTACTAGAAAGAAAAGAAACTCTATCCCAGACAAAACCAGCACAGAGTGTTATTCTCAGTCTACGATACTGTCCTTTAGCATTTCCTTAAATTTTATGACAATACTTACAAAATTATTGTGGGCATTTTCTCATTTGCCATTAAACAGAGAAAAGAAATATTCTTCAGTATATTGTTCTTCAGCTTTAGAAAAAATAATCAGCATAGCATCTGCAGCTGAGGCACCATTTAGAAATCCAAGTGCTAGTGATGATGTGGACTACACAAGAATATCCCTTCTACAGGCTGTTTTATTTTGTCTCCCTTTAAAACTTAAACTGCTGGGTATGGTATTGTGGGCATTCCCGTACTGAAGTCCTGTAGCAGTTAAAAAGCTGAGCAACAAAATACACTTGAAAGTTCCTGTTAACTTAGGAGGATGGAGTTGGGTCTTGCAGAACTGAGAGCAGTACTGGGTCTCATTCTGGCCATCTGCTCCTTTTTCTCTGACAGGCAAAGTTCATATAACTGCATATGAGTAAAGTCAATGTAGAACAGGACTTTCAAAGGGCAACCTTCTCAATATGTATTCAT
The DNA here is from genome assembly GCA_013400835.1 of Zapornia atra. Lineage (NCBI taxonomy): Eukaryota > Metazoa > Chordata > Aves > Gruiformes > Rallidae > Zapornia > Zapornia atra. The sequence continues at coordinate 52,264 of VZTU01015553.1, forward strand.
ATCCATTTGCATCTTAGTGTACTCAAAGGTGTTCTGTGCAAATAGTCTGAAAACATAGTGTACTACTAACATATTTCTCTAAATATGCTGTCCTATAAACCTCCTAGTTTGAGTTCTGAAGAAGTGACACCTTCATTGGATAACCCCATCTCAGGAGGAATAAGGCAGGTCTGATGAGAGGAGGTCTTAGTTTTGTTATGAGCAAAACCATTTCCATGCAGCGTGCCAAATCTAAAAGTGTGTTTCACTCTATCATTTTAACACAGAACCCTGGTTTTAGGTGTATGGTTTTATCATTGAAAGGCTTAAGTTCTATAGATGGTCTCCTAGATATCTTGTCTTGCTCTTTTGAAGTCCTGATGTATTCTTCTGACTCTCGTGCATAACTGTTACATTCCAGTCTTTATAGACTTTTCTACAGAGCTCTTTGAACTCCTGGACATCTTCAGGGTAGATTTATTTTACATTCCATGGGTCAGACAAGTTTTGAAATTTCTGATAGAAAAGAAAAACAAACCTACAGTCCGAACTTCCTTCCTAAAACTCAGCGAATTCACTCAGATGTCACAGCCTCAGGGAATCATGTGTATGTAAAGTAGCACTAAAATGTAAATGTCATTGTGCAGCATGGACTCTAAAGCCGTTGGCTTTTAGACAGCTCAATCACTACATCTGTTCAGCAGAGCAATCAAGTTCAATATGAATATTCAACTGACTTTTCTGGGCTCCAGAGGCTACTTTGGTCCACTATTTAGAAACAACATCCAAACACTACACAAGTAGTGTGATTCTTTCTGAAGGATGTTAGGCATCCCTTTGCCCAGGATTCACATAGAATTACATAACTTAGTTTGGAGTTATTTTTTAATTTTTATTTGTGTTGACATTTTAAGTATTAATCAGCTAGCATGCATGAGTTAGAGCATTATTATTTAAAAGAAAGTAAGGAGGGAGAAGGAATTCTGTATTTTCACTACACTAAATTTGGCTTAGAAGTGTTGATATCGAATAATAGGAGAGGTGCTCCAGCCCTCTCATCTTTGTTGCTTCCTCTGGACTGACTCCAGCAGCTCCATGTCTTTCATGTATGGAGGACGCCAGAGCTGGGATGCATTACTGCAGGTGAGGTCTCACAAGAGTGGAGTAATAGTATGTACATTAGTAAGCTAATTCCTAACAGAACAGAAACAATAAATAAGCAATTTATGCATCTTTATGTTTATTTATGTACAGACCACAAATGTATGAACATAACACAGAGAAGTGAAAGTCCCAAGATCGTGAGATGGTCTCATTAACAAATAAAGAACAGTTTTGAGGAATATAAATTTGGGCAAAGTCTGCAGGGCAAAATGTATATAGAAAATAAACATGGTCTGAGAAAGATGGTGCCCAAAGGAAAAATCTGGCCAATCACTATGATGCCAGGCTTGTAAATTGGACGTATCTATGTGTCTCTTGCATGTATTGTCCAATGTTTATTGCATCTCACTTCCACACCATCACTAGCAGCACCCCCATACAACTGCAGAAACATCCAGCTACAATTAGGATTTCATACATCATTTTTGTAATTATTGTAACTTCAACCATCCCTCGTGGCCACAGCAGGAGCCTGCTTGGGAGGAAGTGAAGGCTCACATCTACATATCTTTTAGAGCATGAATGTCATTGAACCACTCCCAGTAACAGGCTGATATTCTGGCTACACCAGCCTCACTATGACATTGTTCCTACATTTTGTTTTTCTCCACCACAATTTCTGCAGCCTTTTGCCTGTCTGCTGTTAGCCTGGAGAGAAGCTTCCTTTGAAAGACATCCAACCTCATGGCAAATTGCAGTAAGAGCAAGCTGTCTCTAACAGTGCTTTTGGGCTCCATCCACCTTAAGCTCTGTTGCTTTGTTAAGAGAGACATGTAGCCATGTCTGATCCTTCTGCCATTGCCAGTGCCATTTCAGAAAAGGGTCAGCAATTTGCCATCCCTCTCACAGGCACTGAAATGCTGGCATCACGCAACTGGCTGCCAGCCTGACATAACACAGCCTAAGCTCCCTTTGATATCCTCTACTGCCCAGCTGGAAAAAAAATTCATTCTAGAGAGAAGAAACACAGGTGCAATACATGTACACAGAAATGCCTGGAGCTTTTATATGGAAGCCTGCAAGTATCGCAAAAGCAACCCTGTTCTTGTGACTGCAGCTATAAAAAAAACCCTGAATCGTTTATCTGAAGCATGATAGAAATTTGAATGCATTCTAATAGCTGAAAGCTTTTAAAGATCATCTATCCTCAGTCATTAACCTTTCTGTCATTTACATCTTTCACTTTTCCCATGCTTGTACTAGAGGCAGCAAAGAATCAACCTGAACTGTAACTCACTCTTACCTTAGAGGAAAATGAAACTTAACTCCATGGTAGAGATGAAGAAGCAACTCAATGACTTGTAATGATGATCAGATTTGGTGGCCTCAACCCAGATGTTAGTGGATGTCAGTCCATACCTGCAGGTATTTATCACTGCACTTACAAACAGCAGCAGCAGAAGTAATATCAGTGGAATGAGCATCCTTCTTGCAATCTCAACACAAAGTTAAGGCTCAAAACTGTCCATAAAGTAGGATACAGAAGGGAGATACTAAGAAGTTAACTCTCCAGCGTCAAACAGGGACAAGAGTAGGCTTGGACTGCTACTGCCTGGACTGCTGCAATGCTCAATGGTGGCCTACAGTCACCTGCAAAGTTCAACCTATCCTTCCAAAAGCAACCTGCCATTAGCATAATGAAAGCCATCGTAGAAAGAAAAATAAAGTAATAAACATTTTAAAATCCTAACCTTACTGTTATGAAAAACATTGCAAATTCTTTGCAGATATCAGCTGCTATTGCCATGGGTGATGATCAGCTGCTTCTTCCAACAAATCATTTATGCAGATTCATGACTGATGTTTGAACAGCCATCACCATCTTCCTTCCTTTCTTGTGTTTTTTTTGCTGCAAGTCTTGTGATGATTTGTGCACATGCTTAGTGTTAATAAGTTGGTAAGCAGTCTCACTGAATACAAGTAGTTCCATTGAGTTCCATTTGCCAGTATTAGGTAGGGTCACACAATGTAATCCACATTAAGGCAGGAGTTTCCAGTCCAGTGTTATCAAATAGATTATACCAGGAAAGTAAGATGCTTGTTGAGATTGGAATACAGCTGTGTGTCCTTGCATGTGTGCATTCATGTACAAATAATAAAACAGATGCAGATCAGTACAACATTTAAGAATGAGGGAGAAAAAGAGCTAGCCAAGTAGTTTTCAGTCCGTTATGTCAAGATGGATTGTGAGAATAAATAAATTAAAAATGTAAATATCAGAATATTACTTTATTGTTTAGAGAACTGGCTTAAATAAGTCAGGTAATTTTATTATTAGCCCCAGTGATTGTGGTTTTGTTGCAGAATCCAGTCAGATTCCCTTCAGTTAAAAGCAACTATTTGTTCCATAGTTGATAAATTATTTTCCAACTTTGTCTAATATTGAAATTTTGGCTTTATGTGCTCAAAATTATTTAACTTATTAACACACACATAAAGGAAGTAAAAGCTAGAATACAGAATGTGTTCCAGCTCACATGGTTCTGATTTTCCCATGGGCCTGAAATAGGGAAAGGGATTCTCAATGCGTTTCTCTGCCTTCCCCCCTGCCTTTTATTTGATTTAATGAGGTAGCCCCCCTTCAGCTTTATATTTATGAATTCATAATGTGAGCCAGCAATTTCTCATGCAGAGTCAAGTAATTTGGTGGCAGACTCTTTCTCCCCGCCCCCCCCAATATATTGTTATCTGTCACATTTTATAATAGCACCATCTTTCTTTCATTAAAGAAATTACTTCAATAAGATTCCAACTTTCCTAAGACACATCACAGGTAAAAACCTGAGTCATCACTCATTAAATAGTTTTAAATTGGCTACTGAACAATAGATACATGTTTAACTTCTGAAGCACTATTCTTTTCCTTCTAATTTTTTTATTCCTAGCTTTCATTTTGATTTCTGTCAGGATATGATTTAATGTGTAGAGTAACTCTCTTTAGATCTGAGACATACGTTCCAAAGCATGTTTGTTTGGCTTCCTCTTACTGGATGATCCCAATATGTGCTGCTCAAAAGCTTCCTAAAATCGGGTAAAGCTGCCACAAAACCTCTCTTCAGAAGGTCCTTTGTTCTGCTTCATCTTTTTCCCCATAAGTTTAGAGGGATGAGCTAGCTATTCACTAAGAAAAACAGTCGTTTGCAAATCTTTATTCAAATTCAGTAGGCCAATAAATGGATCTCTCAGTGCCTGCAGCCTTAAACAATTCTGAGATATCTATCGGTTAAGATTTTTCATTTTTATATTTTCCACATTTACTCATTGTTGTACTTCCTTTTATTTATATTAATCTCTTGATGATGGTTGAGTAAAAGAGTGGAAACAAGGCACTGTGATTCGGGTGACATTCAGAGACTGGCACAGCAAGCAAGTAGCTCATGACAAACCTGTTGAAGACATCATTTACAATTAACCTGTATGTCTCTCTAAGATATTCCTTAACTCCTTATATGTGCTGAAGTTGAAAGTGGTCCATTAACAGAAGAAAGAGTTGACTACATTTGGATCTATTTGTTTGTCCAGGTGTACTTAGAAATATATATCCCTGAAGACTGCAGATAGACAAATCTCCTTTAATTCAGAATTCTATAGGAACATGGTAATTGCCATACTGGATCATGCTGGAGGAAGTTTCTATCTCCTACTGGTCAGCAGTAAGTCTTTCAGAGGAATGTTGTGGTCTCTGCCTCAGTTTTCAACCTTCCTAGGTAGACTTTATTCAGATTTGTCCACTCTATCATCAAATCTAGCAGCTTGACAGGATTTTTTTTTCTTAATGCTCAGATGTATGTGTAAACAAGATGAGGAATGTTATCCAGAGTTCTACTTTCTCATAGCTAAGGAATTAGAAACAAGCCGAAGCAAAACTGCGATCTGATGTTTATCAAAATTTCCCCAGTGATGCCACCCAAGCACTCCCCAGCTTCTTCACACTCTGCCTAAACACGGATCTCTTCTAGCTTAATGAATTCCAAATCCTACACCCTACACTCTCCATCAGCTCTCATTTCTTCTGCAATTCCAGACAGGAACATTTCCAGATGATGAGAGATAGATACAAAACGTTGTGCTAGTCTCCATGCTATTTATTGTTATTTCCACTTGCTTCTCTAGCCCCAAACATTCATCATCAGTTATCCCAGCCCTGACATTAACTTAGACTGTGCATGTGCTGAGGGTGACAGAGCACTGGAATAGGCTGCCCAGGGGGTTGTTGAGTCTCCATCTCTGGAGATATTCAAGACCTGTCTGGACGCCTATCTGTGCAATATGAGCTAGGGAGCCTGCTTTGGCAGGGGGGCTGGACCCCATGATCTCTCAAGGTCCCTTCCAACCCCTATGCTTCTATGATTCCTTAGGGCTGGGACTGTCACCTTATTTTAATTAGTGAATAACTGTTACAGGTGGGAAGCCACAACTTTCTATTGGAATCAAGAAACTACTTTTATAAGTTGTTGCTGTATGGACAGAGATGAGAAAATTCTTCAAAGACCCAGAAGCAATTAGTGTGAGTTGGACATGATAACAAACTCATCATCAGGTTCATTACTTATTCATAGGTTTGTTGTGAAAGGTAGGAATATTTACTGAGATTAAGCACAGGGAATTAAAAAATAAGGAAAGGAAAACAGAGGACAAAAATATCTGTTGCTTACTTGCCCACCTACAATCATTTTATGCAGTTGAAAGCCTGGAACAAGTGAGTGAAGACAGAAATAAAGAGGAGGTCATGAGCACACAGGTGCACAAAGAAGTTGGTGTGGGGATGGTAAGGCTGAGGAGGCTAGGGAGTGTTCCAAGCATTGTCCATCCATACAAATAATTCTCAGAAATATATTTTCTTTACATCATTCTTTTTTTTTTTTTTTTTTTTTTATATTTTCTGAAAAGACACCAAAGTCTTCTGTGTACAAGAATCTTAAGGGATGAGGTGACATCCCATCTTCTGGAAGCAGAACTTTTAATGTGGCCAGTGGTAAAAATGCTGAATCCCTAGGGATTTCTGTCTACCTCATTTTCTAGCATGAAGGAGTTGCTGTCAACTCCAAAGACAGAGAATTAGTCACTACAATAAACCAGGAATCCTTCCTTTATTGCAAACAAGCCTGTTTATCAGCTCAAAGAGACTGATAAAAGCAAAAGTCATATCAAACTGCTCAATCAACATAGAAGCAATGGATTGGTTAAGTGACTAATTGTCCCACACAAAATAAATGAAAACCAAAACCATCGGTGTACTAATTCTAGTACAGTACATTGAAGTCATCGGTTACCAATATTTCAGTGCTGGTACAAGGCTCTTACACCTGCCAAGCACAATACAACTTCAACTGGATCATCTGTATTTTAACGATGTTCATTAAAAGCAAAGAAGCTAGTAGGAAAACAGCCCATATATTACTATTGGCTACCATAACATACCACAAAGCTCACACTATCCCACTGCACTGCAGACCCCTAGCAATACTCTTGGTATGCTAAGAGTATGGTTCAGAAAAAGTAATTCTGATTCATACATTCCCAAAGAAAAATGACCAGGCAGCAGTAATCTGAAACTACTTTTCTGCACAAGAATATCAGCAATAAAAAAATACATTGAAAGAATTGGGTACACAGAATTCTGTTTGCCAGAATAATTCCTCCACTGTGTTGACACTCTCGGATTCTTCAGCCTTTCCTGCTTCACAGTTTTACTTAAAGAGAAATTCAAAGTTTCATCTCACGATTCTTCATAATCGTCTGTTCTATTCTTAATAAACCAAAACAGATTTTTATTACTTTAACAATCAAGCCAATACACAGAGAAATGAGAGCATCTCTTTTTCTGAGAGGAGAAAAGACATTATCACCTCATTCTAATCCCGACACTTAGTACTCTTCAGAGGCCTCCTGACAACTTTCTAAGGCTGGACCAGAAGCAAGGTGACCAATTTAAGAGGAGGACACGTTTCAAATGAGAGCACAAGTTTTCAGCAAGCTGTATTCAGACAGGGGCCAAGCCTCCTTTCCTGTTTTCTAATAGCCACAGTGGTTAGCAATTTTTTAACTCTTGTATAGATCGTTTTCAATAATTATATTAAGAGAAAAATACTCTATTACTCTCTGAGAAGCCACTTTAGTAGTGAGCCAGTGTTTTGACAGGTACTCCTACAGAGATGATTTTGAACTTAGAGGAGGAGAAGACGAGTGTCTTCACCTATTTAGGCTTGATATGGGCAAAGCCAGTACATCTAGCACAGACCTTGTGGCAGGAGCAAAGTCTTTGCATCTTAGAGGACAGGGAGAGAAAGAGGTTGGAGCAATGAGACTGAAGTACAGAGGAGAAAAACTAGGGCAGTTGAAAATCAAAAGGAAGAGTTATCTTTTCCCAGTGTAGGTTTTTAAAAAAACTTCTGCTTGTGAACACCCTCTGCTAGCAGGCTCTCTGCTCTTCAAAGGCCCCAGATACCTTTAACCTATACTGGGCTTCACTCCCAAATAAACTTTTGAACATAGTGGCACTTCAGATGAATTGAAATCCCAGTGTAGTCTCATTTTTCTTAGAATATATGCTGGAAACAAGCTCCTATTTGTGTCTGAATTTTTAGATGCTATTATTACCCAAATTACCAAATCCTTAAGAAATGTTGTAAAGCTTTAAACTTTTAATAGAAAGTTTCACAGTTTTTACATAAATATTAGAAAAAGTATCCCCTAACTTTCTGCCAGAGTATCTATATCTTTGAGTGACTGAAGTATCTGAGGGTCTGGAGTACCGAAACCTTCATTTCAGTATCCTAGACACTATGATGAGACACAACAGATCCAGCTGCTCTGCACTCAATCACTAAAGGAAAGAGCAGGAGATGGATTTTTTTTCTATGTGTTCCTGGTAATGCTTCCCTTAGAAAAGTTCCCAATGGCCGTTGTAACAGCTGAATTTTCCCCTCTGCGGTCAATACCTGGCACAAAATCAACAGCAGTATAAAAGAAGAATAAGACACTTCAAACAAAAGGAGAATGCAATTTTGCCAAGGATCTGTCCCCTCTCTGGCTCTGCTATTTACTGGCATAGATATATGAAGGGTATAGAACACATTTCATCTGTACTTATAGTATTGAGATGTCTAAAAGAATTATTAAAAAGCATGTGGGGTCAGGGAAAGCAAAGAGGAATCACAGAAGAAGAGACGGGAAGGACCATGTGAGAGGAGACTCCTAGAAGCACATTTACAGTCCAAGGCAGCCAGCTCAACTGATACCTCAAACACCTCATCACTGCTCCCTCCTTCCTTTCCAGGCAGCCCCTCTGGAGGCTGGGTGCCCATCTCCTCAGCAAGGTTTCAAAATCTGGTCTGCCAGAAACGTCTTTAGTCAAGTATTTTGTCCTTGGTGCACCAGGCATTAACAGCCTCCCAAGGCAATGGCTTTGTGATGCTCTGATTTCTTTCTTCCTCTTCGAGATTTGAGGCATTCATGGCTAAAGCTCAGTGGATGTTCACTGCTCTTTAGCCTCCTCGGATACTGCACTGTGTAGATTAGTCTGGAAGAATCAGCAGATAGGGTTGTCCACAGGGAAAGAGTAATGCTTAACCACAGATAATTTCCTAAACATCTGAGCAAACTCCATTTTATTGAACACTTCATCTTTTCCATATCTTTGCACCTTTATTTACGCCAGCCATTGTCTGAAAATCTTCTGTTACTTCTAAATAAAATCCTTTTCTACCAGGAGTGGTATGCTTTTGCAATGATTGACTGGTAACTATACTGAAGCACATGGGATTACTCAGAGGAAGCAGAATATATTTATAAACTTTGTAGTAACTGAGGACAACACACTATAGGTGTTAACCTTTTTTCATATGTATTTCTTCTGAAGAGCTGTATAGTTCATCTGAGCCCTTATGCATTTTGCTATCAAGATTTTTAGTTTATTTTGGAGACCCAGCAATCATCATCAAATGGGAGTCAAGTGAAGGACATCTTATATCACTAATTGATGTCATTACATTAAATGGTTATTTTATGTCCTCCCCTTTTTAGTTATTTCCCTTTCTGACTTTGACAGCATAGTAGCAGAAATATCAAATGCTTTTCAACATTTAGACCATTTTAATTATCATGGCATCAAAACCTTTCTTAACCTCTTTTGATGCAAGCAATTAAAAATAAAGTAAAAGATGATCCATTGTAAAGACTTAATGTCATAAAATTGCTGATCCAAACCAGAAAAGTACAAGAACTGGCACAGTGAGTCAGTGAGGAATGATTATCCTGTCCCACACAAAATAAGCTCAAAGACAGACTTTCTGTTTGGAAGCCAGGTTGCACACTGCCTGTTAACAACACTCAGAAATCAAGCGTGGATGATTTTCCTCGTGCATCTTTTGGAGGCATGGCCAGATCCCAAGAAATCCAAAGCGCAAAGGAATTGCATGTCTTCATCTTAAGGTGAATGCAATACAAGATGTTCATCACTTCCTCTTTAGATATAAAAATATAGATACTGTGGGTGAGGCAGATGAAAGTGGTCAGTACAGATTCCACAGGCATGCACCATATATGTGCACACATATAAACACACATATAATGCCTCTGACACTGTGCCCTTCCTGAATCAGTCTTTCCTTCTTCCTCAGTAACCCTCAGTAGTTCCCTGGATTGAAGAAGTTTCACTCAATCCTAGAAAAGGGTTCCCAGGAAAGTCTCCTGCACATTTCTCCCAGATTGTCGGGGGTTTGGTCCCTACTGCAGTGTCTTCTAAGAATCACTGTTTGTGCTGAGGTTGCAGGCTCCCTCTATGCTTCATCCTGAGCACAGGCTTACTCATCTCTGACCTCCAGCATGATTTCCAAACCTGAAAAGATAAAGTGCCCACAGGGAATATATATCTCAGAAGGCCAATCATATCCTGGGCTGCATCAAAACCCAGGTTGAGGGAGGAGATTCTGCCCCTCTACTCTGCTCTGGTGAGACCCCACCTGCAGTACTGTGTCCAGCTCTGGGGGCCCCAGTAAAGACATGGAGCTGTTGGAGCCATGAGGAGGGACACAAAGATGATCAGGGGGCTGAAGCACCTCTCCTATAAAGACAGGCTGAGAGAGTTGGGCTTGTTCAGCCTGGAGAAGGCTCTGGGGAGACATAATTGCAGCCTACCAACATTTAAAGGGGTCCTACAGGAAAGCATGAGACACTGTTCATCATAGTGATAGAACAAGGGGTAATGGATTAAAACTGAAAGAGGGTACGTTTACATTAGAAATAAGGAAGAAATTCTTTACTATGAGGGAGCTGAGGCACTGGAACAGGTTGCCCAGAGAGGCTGTGGCTGCCCCATCCCTGGAAGTGTTTAAGGTCAGGTTGAATGGGGCTTTGGGCAATCTGATCTAATGAAGGGTGTCCCTGCTTACTTCAGGGGCACTGGAACTACATGTTCCCGCCAACCCAAAGTATTCTATGATTCTATAATTATACCTTTTCTACTAGAGGACATTGTCTGACCCACAGTGCAGTACAACTATAGTAATTTAAACAGCATAAACAATATCCGGGACATTCACACTAAACAGGCAGCAAACACAGTCTTCTCTTATCCATCCCAAAATCTAGTCCAGATCTCCATTTTTTTTCATGACAGAAAACATCTTCTAATTATTCATCTAAATTTAGTCAGATATGATTAGTTCTTATGATAACTTATACCTGTAACAGTGGTTTTAATAGGTCTTTCCCTTCCAGGCATTTTCCTTTCTTGTGGGCTTATAGACAGGAGTCATGTGCCTCCTCAGTTCTTTTTCTGATCTAGTCAAGCCATGTTCTTTTGATCTGAGGCTCCGGGTTCATTATGTTCCAACTCAGCAGAAATCACAGCAAGTTTTAAGGAGCAAACAGCCCTCCTCTCCTTTCAGAGTGTGCATGGTTTCATGAAGCCGTGCAATGAATCAGATCAGAGAACGATGCAGGTGAAGGCTAAACCTCAAATCTGTGTTCTGCAACAGTACATAACTTTTCATTCTAAAAGCTTTCTCTGAAATCCTTGCTATAAAACCAAGTATTTCTTGAAAGTAGGTGACCAAAGATGAATGAGGGATTTTAGATGCCTTCTGAGACTCAGGCGCAACCACAATGCTGAAAATTGCTCATCAAAGACTATGTTTGCTATTTCCTAAATTGAGACTTCCCAAATTTTCAAAAATCAACATTGTAGTATAATGAAATCAAGACTGTGGAAAGTTTGTTACATACAAACAAACAAACAAAAAAAGAAGCCAGCATTATACACATTAAAAAAACCTAAAAATGTCATCTGATGACTTGTTCACATCCATGTGAAACAAAGACAAAGCAAAATCTGAAAGAGGGACAGAATGCTTACAATTTAAGTAGGCACTTTGATCACCAGGCTACTTGCTTGCCTGCTTAAGACCCTAAATTATAGTAGAAAATAAATCTTAACACTAAATCATATTTCCAAACAAATTTTCTCAGATCAAGCAGATTTGTCCAAACAGTTTGGAAAAAAAATATAAATGCATATTGGCAATGTTAACTGTAATACTTTCACTCATTTTTCTCCTGTTATAGACTGGAACCAGTACCTTCTGATTCACAGTTTAATGGTTTATCTATTAATCCTTTCTGATCTAAGGTCTGTCTTGACACTGTCTAGGGTTCTCCCACCTTCTTCTGATTAACTAAATGAATTGTGGGATTGCTGTGCAACTATGCTCCAATTCATTCTTCCTCCAGGTCATTTGTACACCTATTTCATCACAGACTGGTAGTTGCTAATGCTCAGCTCTGGGGCAACTCACTATTAACCTTTTTCCTTCTGAAAAATTGGTTATTTATTTTTACTTCATTGTCTATCTTCTAAATACTTCTAATCCATGAAAGGATGTAACCTTTGACCACCAAAGTTTCTTAATAGTGTCTTGTGAAGACCTTCAGCCAGACTCTTTTGTTTGCAATTTTAAACACATTATAGTCATCCATTCTCCTTCACCCACTACTTCTGTCAACATTTTCAATGAGTTCCAGCAGGTTAAAAAAGCTTCAATTTACTCTTTAAGTATCTTATGCCATCGTCACCTTGGAGATTAAAAATCTGAATAGCTTCTCAATTTATTTCATAGGACTGCATTATTATTTACCAGGAGGTAATTTTTAGCAACAAGCTTATCTTAATAAACACATAAGGGCTAGTCTAATTCTACTAGGTACCGTCTTTGCAATCTAATGCAGATACACAAAAGTACTTTTAGAAAATGATGTGCCCATAGCTGCACAATGGATATTACAGATATTATCTTTGCTAATAGTTTCACCTTCCCAAATAAACTGTGGATATTCGCAATTAAAACCAAAGAAACAGCACCAACATCAAAACCAAAGAAACACCATAAACACCATACTATCACGAAAATTTATACAAATATTTTAAAGCTCTCTGTATTTTTCAGCAAAGTCATTTCCTTTGTCCTACATCTTTCTGTCATTAATACAGCAGGTGCCTCAGGAACTCCTAGACTTCGAGATTGCAGCTGACCAGGAAATGGGCCATGAAAACATTTATCAGTGTTAGACATGTGCAGGTCCCAGAGAAGAAATTCCTACACATCCTGGTCATGGAATGCTCCAGTCATGTCCATGCAGTTGGGAGGCAGAAGGGCATGAGGGGGCAGGTCGGAAGAATAATGTAACAGACCTCCTTCTTATCCTTACCTGAGGAGCACAGATGAAAGGGGTTGACAGAAAGCTGCCTAAAGATACATGTAATTGTTCTGGTTTCCACTGTGGTACTAGTATGCATAATCACATCTTCTAAAAAGCACTCCAAAACAGGCTAATTGATGGAGGTGCCATTTTAACTCCTATGACCCTGATTGAGTGCATTCTGATTACCAAAGGCACCTTATATTGGTAGAAACATGGCACTGACAGACAAGCTGTCGAGTCTTTGTTACATCTCACTGTTCTGTTGTATTTGTTTTTCTTTGCCTGGACAGTTATTAAAAAAAAAAAAAAGACATCCTTTCTTTATAGAGACAGAGAATTAGAGCAGGATTATTGTTCAAATGGCTGCTGGGGAAGGGGAATGAGGCAAGAAAAGAGAGAAAATTGCTACAGTTCATAGACAAGTCAAAAAGGAGAATAGGTGGGTGAAAGATTGTATGTCATCCAGGGTGCTGCACTGAGCAGTTTCTATAGCCTTATGTGCTTGTGGTGAGAACTTCTAAAGTAGAAAAATTACTTCAAGGAGAAAATAGTAGATATGGAAATATCTTAGATACAGAAGGATGTTTAAATATATTCTTTCTGAAATAAAGCTTTTAATAAAAATGCTCTTCAAATATAAGGCAGTACCAAATTGTTCCCTCTTCTGCCTAACTCAAAGTGGCTATTAGTCTTCTGACAGTAATCCTTCCGCTGTAGCCAGGCTGTGAGGATAAGGAAGGATCATGTCCCTTGGGATACTTAGTCCCACAGAAGCTGATATTAGTAATGGGTGTTATTGGTAATAGTTTAGTGACTGCCCTGTGCTTACCGGTGGATTAGTGCTGCCTTGTTCAATTACTTTGTCTGAGTTTAATTACACTACTTAGCTCCACCACTTCATGTTTAAAATAGCCATGAATGAGGTGACAAAAGAGCCATTTTCCTTTATCATTCCTGCATGTCCTCTCCTGATCTCCTCTGTTAACAGCCTTGACTTTTAAGATTCATTCAGTTTTCTAATGTCTTCATAGCCTTAAAGTACTTTGTATTTTCTCACTTGCTTTGATAATTTCTTCTTCAGATTTTCTCATCATCTCTTAATCTCCATTTTATATCCATCTTGAGCAGATGCTCTGTTCTGCTGGAACTGATGACAGTTTTTGTTTCAATAATTACTTTTACCCTTTTGCTTAAACTCCCTGAATTAAGCCTATTTTTTATCTCACCCATTTGGGGGAAACAGAAATATAGCCAAAGTTCTTCTTGGATTTTACCATGGCAATTTCATCAGTTTTCAGTTCCTTTTAAAAAAAATGTAAAATCTTCACTCCCATGGTTTCCATAGGTTGACAACCATAGGACTGAACAAAACTTTAACCTGCAAAGTCAAAATACGAGATGCCTTTTTCATGGTAGAATTATATCACTCTAGGCAGCTTTGTTGTCCTCATCTAGTGTTATGAGAGATATTTTTTGCTTGGTGTATTGAGCTTATCTTCTGAGATAAGGATCTACAAATAATACATAATCACCACGTCAATAAAAACCAAAGATCTCAGATAAGATTAAAATTTGCAGTGTGGTATGTACTTTTCAATAAATGGTTACAACACTTTCCGTGATACAGAGAATGTTTAGCTGAGTGTGGATGAGACAGCCATAAGGGCAGGGGAGGATGGTCTTTAAAAGGAAGCAAAGAAAGGATTTTATTTCAGTACTTTCCTCCTGTTTGTCACAAAAATATGCTTGCTATACAATGTAGCCTATGCAACCCCAGCAGCCTCTGATGTTTACTACAGCAGCACAGAATTAAACAACCCAGACTAATTCAGGGCTGCTGCAGTACTACAGAATTGAATGCTGGGGTCTGGCAAAAAATTCCAGAAACTCACTACCAATGGAGTGAGTGTCCACTCAATGCAAACACCCAAGAGCTGGGTGAAGGGTGGGTGACTTGTAAATGAGACAACAGGAAAAATAACAGTGGCAGCAGGGACCTACACTGTTCTGCTCCCAAGTGCAAGGAGCTGCCCTACGTCAAGTAAACTGGTGTATTTGGTTCTGATTCAGTGTACATAATAATGCTGAATAGATTGATATAGACGTAGCTTAAGAGACAATTAATATAGCTTTAATATAAGGAGTATTTGTGTGTTTTGAGAATATAAAGCATTTGCATGTTTCAAGAATAGAAAGTATTTGCATGTTTTGGATTTTAGTATACTATGGCTGTAGCCTTTTAAGCTGTTTTGTTAGAGCAGCTACAAAATTTAACCATAACAGTGGAACAGCCTTGAAGATAAAGAAAGTGAAGATAGGGGAGTAATAAATAACAAGACCAACGACCAATTAAGAGACAGAGTATATCATGTTTTCAGCTAAAAGGGGTTCCTAACTGATTTGTGCAGGAATATGTTTTTGAGACTATGGAGAAAACTTTAAAGTGCGTGCGCTGAAGGAAGAGGTACAAGTTCACAGAGAGGAAAACATCCAACCTTCATCCCTGAAGACTCCCTGAGTGTCAGTGAGCATGCTCTATCTGGGAGGAGTTAATGTGCATGACTTCCTGGAAATAATTTGATTAATCCTGTATTTACTTAGGGATTAGAATGAATATATACAGTTAATCTGTATAAATATGAGAATTTGGCTTTAAACGGTGCACGCATTAGGAGGAGCAATCCCCTGTGTGCCCAGCACTGCAATAAATACCTGCTTCATAGTCACAAAGACTAGTGAGCTTTGATTCCGGCTTTTCAAGGCTTCAGTTCACAAGGAGTGTTGGTGCCTGGGCCCAGAGGTAGAAGCCTGAAATAGACACCTGTTTTTCCTCATTGGAGTATTTACCAGTGTCATGTGTGCAGGGGCAACAGGCTTTCCAAATGGATACCCTTGTAAAAATTAGCAGCTGACCAGGGCTGCGTTCACCTAACCTGCAGGGATGTGACTGGAACCAGGTTGGTTTTAGAATAACCATGGAGTCCCTCCTGCCTTTCCACAGAAATCCCTTAGCTCTGTGCCTCTGTGGGAGACCTGGGGGAAAGCCCTGATAGTTTCCATCTGCATCATGGTCACAAGCTTCCTGTTCTGATGTACTTGCAGGTAAACTGAAGCGGCAGCCGGTTCTTGACAGCCAATTAGAGGGCAGGCTGTGAACAAGCAGGTTATGAAGTTTTACAAAATGGAAATTCCTAGAGGAAAAAGGTGGAGTAAATGGGGCACATGATTACTAAGGGTGGGACTTCTGGGGCAAGTGAGGCTCTGACAGCTGACAGAGAGAACTTCCTCCAGAAGCTGGGAGCAGAACATCAGCCACTTCTGGCCTCTTGTAATAGTTGTCCTTCTGCAATTTGACAAGCTTGTAATGAAGATTCATTTTATTAATGGAAGATGGCATGGGATTAAGATGTCATTAGCACCCTAAAAGAAACAAGGAAAAAAGGTAACATCTGCGAGGGAAAATTCCTACAAGAAGTAACAGATGTGACTCAAAAAGGCCTCTCTGAAAAGCATTTTAAGATTTAATTATTTAGCAGATCTCACTGTGTAGAAGCAAAACTCCCACAGATTTCTGAACCATAAATAGCAGATTCAGATTACATTTGAAGGGATTTAACGACAATGGAAGAGTGGACACATTTCTACAGAATAAGCTGTATGAAGTGACATTTGTGGAAGTATATCCAAATAAGACCTTATTTAAATACTGTACAAAAAGCATGGCAAAATGCAAGTTATGTACAAAGAATAAATTGCCATTCATTCCCACAAATGCAAGTATGACAGTTTTTACTACACTGAAAAAGAAACTGGACAAAGCGCTCATGATTACAGGAAAAAAATCTCTTCTGACAGGGATATAGAGTACATGACTGAAAAGGTGTTTTTATCTTGTTTTCATCTCTAATTTCATACTCATTGATTAACAAATTTACTCTCTGCTTCGTATGATATCATGCATTATTCAAGCAACTTCTTAAAATTTAACAAAAGCACAAGGAATGAGAGCAGAATGTCATAATACAAGGAATTTTAAATCTTGTTAAACCAAAGATATGCTTTAAAGAAAACATTACTAAGCATACCAACATAAACAAGCTGGTTTCCACACAGCATGAAGCCTGGTTTTGTTTGCCTTGTTTACCAGGGTTTTTCCATGCCAGGAGCCTGGTCTACAAAGCTGCACAGTAGCTGAATAACATGCTGCAAGTAAACGAATCATTACAGAAAGGAAAACACAATTCTTACTCTTTAGGCTCACAATCCTTATTCATTAGTATATTCTTTCCCCTTGAGTAAGTTGTAAAAATGAAGAAGGCTGGGGCTTCTAAGATGGGTACACAGGGTTTTGAAGTGCAGCAATTCTTGCAAAAAGGCTGCAAGGAGTTAAAAAGGAATGAGTGATCTCTGTGTGCAACCCCACACTTTAGTCAATCCAGGTTACATGCTATCTCTGCAGGTGAAATTCTATATTCTGAAAAGAATGGCAGTGGCACGGCGGTGTCGGTCTGGTACAGGACCTGAAGCACTGAATGCAGAGAAATTATACTAGCTTGAGCCTCCTTTCTTGGAAATCTGCTGTATAATTAAGAGTTTTCCACTTGAGTGAAAACTCCTATCATTCCATTCCTTTACTGACCTTTACTTTGCCCTAAATAATCTTGTTTACTCTGTTTGACTTCAGACCTGGTTACATTTTTCCCTGATGGTTGCCTAAATTGAAATGGCTTCACTAAAACAAACAAAAAAATGGGGGTGGGAGGGGAGAGCACCACTGCAACAAAATCTGAGCATTTCTCAGTCACAAGATGTTTTTTGTCTAAAGAACTTACAACACCTGGCAGTCGTGATGAGTGAGAGACAGCAGACTTCATGATAAATTCATAACAGATAAACTGAGATTACAGAGGGCCCCTGGGATTTACAGACCCAACTAATATTAAATCACACTTGAGCTCTTGATTCCCCAGGGAACCTTTCACAGGTATCACAATTTGGTATTACGATTGTTGTGACTAAGCCTATCACAACAAGACAATCTCACAAGCTCTGATGAGTCATTAGAAATAAGTACCCCAAAGTGTGAATGCTTAAACTATAAAGGCCTGTTCTCTGCCTCACAAGCTTGAGAATTTACTATTACGGTATTTATTAAACATGAGTGTAGATGCTGCAGTTTTAGAGCCAAAATTTATCCTATTGCAAGAGGCTGAAGAAAGCTGTCAGTATGGCTAATGAAATTATACAACAGTGATTTTTCTTTGTCTGGGGGAGAGGGAGCGTGATCAGCAGACACACCTAGGTTTGGAGGGGTATTTTCACTTAAACTTCCTTACCAGGTTGCCTTATGATGACTGGATGTGGAGATAATATGTGGATTAGACAGCAGACAGATCATCTATCTAAATGCCATCATGAAACAGGTGCCCTCTTCTTTTTTATCTTGTTAATGCTAATCTTCCAAATCTCAAGCAGGCACTGGTATTATTCCTAGAAAGAGAATAATAAGAGCAATGGACCCAACTGAACACTATGCAAAATGACATGTCACATTAGAGGAGCACTTTGTTTTCATCTGGGGATTCAAAGTGTTGGAGGCAGCACATTTAGAACTAAACTCCTGGACTGAAACCTTGAGTGCTTCACAAATCACATTTTCTTTGCAAGCCAACACAGCTTTTTTTTTTCTTAATTATCAAGTTGCTGATTTTAATGTATGGTGGACCCTGTCAATAGGCTGGGATTAATGTTGTGGAGATGCTGTAAGTACCTAGCAGAAAATAGCATTCCCTCTGACAAAATCATCTTTATTACTTGTCCCTGCACTTTTTGGTTGTAATGAGAAATCTCTGACCCAGGACAGTTTCTGAGCACTTGGGGAGATGTTACACATTTACCTATGGCTTATTCATTATTATAATTACAGTCGTTATCTGGAACTGGAACATCATATGCAGTCGGTTGTGGTTTTTTTCTCTCTTCTCTACAGCCAGATTTACTGAACTCCTTAAACTTTATATGAAACCTTCTGACCCTGTTTGGTGTTGCTACGCAGCTGTGAGCCATTGCACCTCTACCCTGTATCTGCATACAGTTTATGTTTGTGCCTTACCGTGTCTGTTCTGCTGATTTCGGCACACTGGAGACTGTGTGGAAGGTACTGTGAATAGGGACTGTGTAACATGGGATTGTCTGATGTTAAAATCTTAGATACCTGGACACTTGTTGTTAAAGACACATCAGCATTTCTAACCATAGCCATAAAAAAGTTCCAGTTGCTTTGGTAGAAAGACATTTGTAAGAATGTGGACTAAGTACTACAAGATGATTTTGTTTTCTTTTTACAGTAGCAAAATTCAGGCTACCTGAGTTTATGTGAAATTTTCTTGTTAGTCAATCGGATCCCTGTTGCGAGCTCCACATTTTCTTTTTCTTGGTAGAGGAGAACATTGTGGTGCAGGTTTTGCAGGCACATGTATAACCCAAGCAACTACCTCCACATGTTGTAAGCAATAGCTGGAAAAAGACAGTTCTAGTTTTTGAAGACAGTTACTGGCAGCCATGTGGTCAAATGGAGTATACTTGGTTCCTATAAACTGGTGATGTGGAGTGAGAATGCAGGGGGTTTATACTGCTACAGATCCAGCTGGTTACAGCTGTAATCAGAGCTTAAGTCTTTCAAATTTTTATCCTCTAGGTATAATTTTACATGTCCACATCTGTAAGAGGCAGCTAATCCCTATTAAGCAGTTAGTCTATTTAAAATTCTTATAAAGTACACTTGCAATATAAAAAGTGACCAGATGACTTTATCTTTCTACTGTGTTATGTTGATTTTAACATTTCTAAATTCTGCATTTAGGCCAATAAACACCAGGCATGCTTTGGTCTGGCAGCATTGCCCAAGTACATGCTTGAAAGCTGACACAGACCCTCCCTCCTAGAGGGTCAGTAACAAGTACAGGGCCACTCTCCCTTTCCTGCAACACAGAACATGATTTTTCTAAAAAATAATCAAGTCTTATCCCCCTTTACCTGGAATAAGCAGGTTTTGGATGGGGACTCTAGTGGTGACACAACTTGTCTCTGATACTTCAGGGCATGGATGCCATGTCCAGAAGGAAGGACCCATCAAAGCCAGCCTTGTCCCATGCCAGGGAGATGTCACAGGGCAGGTTCCACAGGTATAGTACAATGGGGAAGGACTCCAGCACTACAAGTGGCTTTAGGGCTCTCCCCCTTTCTTCCTTCTGCTGGATAACATCTGCTCTTACCTGACTATATGTCTGACCATGATAAACTGTATGGGTACCAAGAGCATCATGTAGTGAGTCATTGCCACCATCTTCTCTGCAGAGAGCCACCTGTTTGCAAATTGGGCTTGATCCTGCAGGCTGACAGGTAAAGATATCATATCTTTTACCTGCTTTCTGAGAAGACCACTGTGTGGTGAACAAGTTTGCCAGACAAATATGACCCCAAGTGACGTAGCACTGATATTTGTTTCCTGAGAACCAGGAACTTACCCCTCTGTATAGTACACTCCTTCTTTGGACAGGTGCTGAGCTGATCCCACTGACAGCAAGCTGAAGGTGCTGGGATAATATTTATAGGAATTTATCTTTTTACTCTTCATGACAGGAACTGGGAAAAGTCAGTCAAGAAAATTACTTCAGAATATTCTGGTGTCTGCTAAAACACTCGTAGTACTGGCAATTTCTCCTCTCCTGGAGAAGGAATAGGTGACATTTCTCAGGATTATACAGTGCTCCCTGTACTGCGGCTGAACTGCCAGCTGAGTCCTCAAGACAGGGCAGTAATTGGCTCAATGTGTATCAGGTTCTGTTTGACTCTCCTTTGTGAACACAAAGGCTGGGAGTTAGCCAGGGAAAGAAAATGTACAAGCAAAACACAGCTGACATGAATCATGTAATAAACAAAAGCAGATGTGTCTCTTTACATAGTCAGTGTGAGGGAGGTGGGAGCAAAATAAGTTTCAACATCAACAAAAGAAAACTAGTACCCAAACCCAGCAGGCTTTTCAGACAAAGAAAGATGCTGTCAGTGATTATACGTGAAGTAGCATTTGCAGATCACTAGAAGATATCAACTGCAAGGAAATCATACCAAGCCCACACAACACCCCAAGTAAGTGGAACAAGCATGATGTGTGAGTTCAAGGCTTCCAGTGAAATACTGTTGCCACTTGGGCTGGCAAAGCC
The DNA here is from genome assembly GCA_013400835.1 of Zapornia atra. Classification (NCBI taxonomy): domain Eukaryota; kingdom Metazoa; phylum Chordata; class Aves; order Gruiformes; family Rallidae; genus Zapornia; species Zapornia atra. Next base: position 73,329 of record VZTU01015553.1, read on the forward strand.
AGAGCACTTCACAAATCTTTTAGATGGATCAAAGTTTGTTATTACTCTGACATGTAGTTTGTACTCTCAGACACAGTCCGTTTTTTTGGGGTTTTTTTTGCCAAAGACCAAAGGGAAAAAATGCAAGAGATGATTAAATATAATTTAAATTCAAACGACTCTCAAACAATGGCACTCTTGAAGTTCAGGATGCTTTGAAGTTCTAGCTATGCCGGGTTTATGGGTTGCTATAATGTTGCTGTTGCTATTAAGTCAAGACCAATGTAAAAGCACTGGCCTCTGTATTTCACTGAGTCATAGAATCATAGAATATCAGGTTGGAAGGGACCTCAGGGATCATCTGGTCCAACCTTGGCAAAAGCCGCATGTAGATGAAAGCACCGGCTAATAAGACATTCCAGCACCCTGTCCAGATGAATCTTGTGTCTAATGCTGGGAAATCCACAACTTCCCTGAGGACATTATTCCAATGACTGATTGTTCTCATAGTGAAAAATGTTCCTCTTGTTTCCAGTTGGAATCTCCTCAGGAGTAACTTACACCTGCTATCCCTCATCTTCTCCATGTGACATATGACTCCTTGTAAAAAGGGAGTCTATCACCTTTGTAGCTGCCCTTTAGATACTGAAGCGTGGTGATAAAGTCTCCACTAAAGCCCCGTTTCCCAAGGCTGGAGAAACCAAATTCACAGTCTTTCCTCATACGGCAGCTGTCCCAGTCCTTTGATCATCTTTGTGGCCTTTCTCTGGAGCCTCTCTGGCCTGTCCACATTTTTTTTTTTTGTATAGTGGGGACCAAAACTGAACACAGTATTGCAGGTTTGGCCTGACAAAGGCTGAGTAGAGTGTGATAATGACTTCTTTATTTCTGCTGGTGATGCCTGGTTGATGCAACCAAGTAACCTGTTGACTTTCTTTGTCACGGTAGCACACTGTTCACTGAGAAGCCCTACATCATGCTCATTATTCATGACAGATATTTGCAGTTGAGTTGTAACTAAAACAAGAAAGAGCAATTTTTTTTCAGTGCTACCTATCAAGAATTAAATAGGACCTTAGTATTATAAGATTGAGCCAAGTTGGCAAATGAAGAATTATACATGAAAAATGCATGGTTATGTACATTCAGAATTCAGTCTGCAGTGCACACAGAGAAAATTTCCACTTAGGTTCTTTAAGGAGCAGCAGAAATGGTTTTGCAAATTATTTTCCAGCGTTATGCTGGAAAGCTGTACAGTTATTTCATAAAAGGCCGTTTTATTTCTCTATTCATTCCTTTAATGCCAAATGGCATTTTTCTCTACTAATGACACTGTAGTCCAAAGGACTGGTAACAGTCGTAAGCTTATTAAAAATTAAATAGGGTCTCTCAGATAAAATAACAAGAGATACTTGACTCTGCTCTCAATGATTTTGGAGCTGTTTGTTTTGTGGGTTTTTTTCTCCTTAAACCCATTTATTTTCAGGGCACCTACAGTATTCAAACTAGGGGACATGGAGAACAGGTTTTCAGGCTGGAGAGGATATATTTCTTAAGAAAGACTAGGTACTGAATGAAGGGGAAAAAAAGAAGAATTATGATTTAAGGTTCCCTCTTTTGGGCACTAGCTGTTGTTGTGACTAAACAACCAACACAGTTAATCACCAATGAGAATGTAGCTATTGTATAGTTACTTTAGTTTAACTCACAAGGCTGAAATACCCAACACAGTCAGAGAATTAAAATAAGGCCTGGGATTAAAATGTGACATCCTACATATCAATGTGATTTAAGGAGAAATAAGTTTGCATCTATAATGTAGATGATGCAGATGTTTATGTTTTACCCCTGCAAATATAGAAGCCCCATGCATTGTAACAGAAACATTGAAGTCTGAACTGCAAACTATATGCACATAGAATTTATTCATACCAGAAAATGTTCTTGGTACTAACTTAATTCCAATACTTACTTCAAAAATAAAGATCAGCTCTCTAACTGGTAAAAAATTACATATATTACAGTCCAGAAATTTATTGATGAGCCCAAACAGGAAAGATTGCACCTGGTGCCAAAATATTGCTTAGCTAGGAAAAGAGCAAATTGCTGTTGAATTGTGAATGCAAAAGCAACCAAGGAAGTGAAAATTATTTGTTTAACATAATTCTAACTTATCTGTGAACTGAACGGAAATATTTCTTGCAATATAATCCAAATAAATGGTGTGTGTTACTGTTCAACAGGTGGCAACTAGCTGAAAACCATACCTTGAAGTTCACAGCAAAATGACATGATGTTTGCATGAGTAAAGGAGAAATATGCCAAGAGTTATTAAAGATTTAGATATAATGGATGCATATGTCCTATTCTTAGTGCTTCTAGATAAAAAAGATTTATCTGCTCATGGCAATGTTTACTGTTTCTTTTAGTGAAGGCATAAATCTTTGCACCTGCTCCTTAATATGTTCAAACTTTTTTTTCCATTTCTGCTGAAAATGTAGGTAATGTTCCCCAGTGGCTGTAATGTAACATTTAATTAAGTTATTTACTCTGATTCTGAAATTGCAAACTATCTAAATCACAACCCCCTAGACAGTATTTAAGCAGTAAAAATTTAAATTCAGTAGTCATTTTATGCACACCTTGTATGCTAGGAATTAATTTCATGAATCCTTTGTGGTGATGAAGATATTTAAGTTATCACTGACCAGTGTTCATAAAGGTGTTTGATTTTGTTATCATGGGGAGAACACCAGGGGAAGTTGATCAGTGCACAATATCATATATTCATTTCCATTCTTCAGTCTTTGCTACATACAATTATCTTTTCCTTTCAGTGACTTCTGATGTGCTTTTTGTGCTTGATGAATTATCTTACTCTGATGAAAAAAATCACAAATTTAAACATGGTGAATCATGTTTAAAAAACTTTTTACAGATAAGCTATCAAAATAATTCTAACTTACAGTGACATCATGAAAAGGAAAAAAAGGGGGGGTGGAACTTCATAGGTCTGCTAATTAATATAAGTTGGGACCAAAACCAAAGTATTTATGCATATTTATTTTATGATAAATAATATGACACACACTAAGATTCTCTGGATGCCTTAACTGTGCATTTCTATACCCTCCATTTCTCAACTTGGACTCTGACTATACAGAATTTGTGCTATTTGTTCAGGGAACAGCAGTAGCATTAACATTTTATTCGCTCTTAAATAGTATTTTAAAATGTTGAATTCTATTTTATTGCATTTTTTTGTTTGTTTGTTTGCATGTGTTTGTCTCTGGAGGTCTACAGAGCGAAGAAATTATTTTCAAATATTTTGCAAATAACTGTGTTAGTCTATCCACTGCTTGATTTGGAATTCTTAGTGCACTTGAAATATTTAGGCATGTTAAAAATAAATCTAAATATCCCATTATAAAACTTTGCAAGATTACACAGCTTTGTAACTGGGAACAGAATAGTATGATAATCTGAATTATAAAGTTGCTGAGACAAAAATGTATGTAACATACTAAACTGAGTATAGAATGAGAGTTTCTAGAAGGAATGCAGTGTGGACGTTCATGAGAGCCAATACAAGATAAATCTGTGACCTTTTCATTTATCTTGTCCTTTCCCCTTTTAAAAACCTACTGATCTTTGGAGAAAAATTAAAATTAGTGTATCTGAGTATGGGGATTTTTCCCTGTAACAAATGAAGTTACAGATGTAAAAAACATTCCTGCCCCAGAAAAAGGGATGAAAGAAAGAAATGGGTCAAAACGTCTCTTGATATAATTTCAGGTGATTCCTCTGAAATGACTGACAGAGACATCAGATTTAAGGTGAAAAAAAAAAGCCTATTAGACCATCCTAGTCTGACCTCCTGCATAATGCAGGCCAGAAAATTCTATCTAGTAACTCCTGTTGAGCTGATAGATCTCTTGATTTACTCAAGAAGATGATTTGGTTCTCCACGTTCTAAAAGATCAGTAGATTTTCTCCCAGGGATGTAGAATTTCATGAGAGCACTGCAGTATTTGATTCAGCATTTGATTTGCAAAAAAAACATTTACAATTTTGATCTGTGATGACTGTGAACGTGTCAATAGTCCATGCTGGCCTCTCAAGGCATAGGTTCGCTGTAGAAGTGAGAAGGGCAGGGCTTCAAAGAAAATGAAAACCTTTTTGGAATCCCAAACTGACAGAGGCAAATGTCTAGGTGACAAGGTCAAACTGCAGGTGTCTTTGTTATTGAATATAAAGAAAGGTCACATATGGGATGAGTTTCTGATTTTTAAGAGAATTTTAACTGGCACCTTGTAATAAGACATCAGAAACAAGGAATAAAGAAGCAGTCTAGTCACGTATAGAAATATAGAGTTCACATTATAAATGACATGAGCACTAGACATGGACACAAAAGCAGAACGAAGAGATATAACATTTATTTCTTGAGAGATCAGATAGCCCTCCATGAAATAATCTGTTTTCTCAGTGTTTGGATTTTCTGAGCTTGAGATCAGTCTCTTATTTTTTTCTGTGCATGCCAGAATTCTCAATAAGCAGAAAGTGCCATGGGCTACAGATAAAAGTGTGCTTTGTGTTTAAATGGACATAATAAATGTGGTTAGCTTAAAAATGGAATATTTGTGGTTGGTGGGAGTCAAAAGCCATTGATTCACTTCAGTCAGAGTAAGGAGAGGTTAGTTTGCAAATGAAAAACCTGATTATAGAAATTATCTTAGTCGTGTTACCTTGGTGAAGTTATTCTGAACCAACTGAAGTCAGTTATGACTAACTTTAAGAAAAGTAGACTTAGATTTTTTTGAATTATAGTAAACTGCAAATAATGCTGCAATGGCCATCAAGGGCAGGTCGGACAGAGGAAGCCAATGGCAAGAATGGATGATCTAGATTTTAGTTGGATCTGGGCACTTCTGAGTAGCCCATTAGGGGCCAAAGTGTATAAGCCAGCTGCTGCAAGCAGAGTTGCCAAATGTCCTGATAAAATAAGAGACAATTCTGTTTGCTTTTTTTAATAACATGCCCTAGCATCTCAGTAAAAGAGTGTAGGATCCCATTTTTGCTTCAAGTCAGCCGTAACACATCTACCTATTTTAACCCAGCACATTGAAACCAACCCATAGGTTATTTAGGGACCACATGGGAACCTGTCCAGCTGCTGCCTGCTCCAGCTGGCTGTGTCACAGGGAGATGCTGCTGGGGCTGTGAAACATCTGGACCAGTCTGGAGCCAAAAGGAGCACTTCCAGCTCCAACAGATCTCCTTAATGTAATTATAATTGAATCCAGATCTCCCAGAACGTGGGAGAATGGCCATCCAGCTCTAGGACTGGGGCAATAATATTGCTACCTGGCCGAGATGGCTCTTGGGCAAACAGATCTGGCTGTCCCTCAGAAAAGACAAATTCTGCATTGTGCTCAGTGAGTGAATGCAGAAAGATTCCTGTTGTGTCCAACTTATTTTAGATTTGAAGTAATTTTCCAATTACTATAATTCTTGGCTAGGAGTTTTTTCATAAGCAACTTATTTCAAGGCCTGCAAAATCAGTGGGACAAATTCTTCAGCTTTGGTCCATGGTCCATGGGTAACATGGAACTGTGCTGACTTAGTTTAGCTCAGAATTTACCCTGACATATTTTGATGGGCCACAAGAAGTCAAATATCTAATTCTGATGCCTTGGTGAATGAACAGACCCCTTAGAATGAAACCTCAATGTAAAATATGACCTGGATGATAATTTGCCTGCAATATCCACCCACATCTATTTTAGGTAAACCTAGAAGGGATGCATGGATACTGATGTGATTTCATTTAAAATACTGGTATTTCTAATCACTGAATTTGCTGGTTTCATAGCTAATCAGACTGTATTAGCAAAGGCTGGGAAAACAGGTAAAATCCCTGTGTATAGGATTATTTAAAGCATGGGGCAGAGAAAGGAACCTTTAGCTAATTAGATTTTCCTATTTTTGTCCAGTATTTGAATAATGCTGAGAACTAAGTTGGTTTTGTGATGGAGGGTGCAAAGAGCTCACTAGCTGTCATCCTGGGCAGGAAGAAGCTTTGAAAAACAAAAGTATCCTTGGGACAGGCACGATCTAGTGCTATGTACCAGTCTCCTGCCTTGCTTTGCATGCAGTGGGGATGTATCACTGTGTGCCCAAAACTGATTATATTCACACTGCAAAGGACCACTAAGTCACCATAATTACAGGGCTGCTTTATATGCTGTGCTTATAGCTGTGTAATGCTGCTTGCAAGGGGTTGATGGAAAAAGCTGGATTGTGGTGGACAGCACCTCCCTTACTCATGTCTATGCCAAGGGTGCTCTTTTTGGACCTAACCAAAGGCCCAATACCCACCAAGCCGCTCGCTCACTCCCCCCTTCAGCCGAAGAGGGGGAGAAAATAGATATTAGGAGGCTTAGGACTTGAGATAAGGACAGAGGGATCACTCTGCAATTAGTGCAATGGGCAAAACAGATGCAGCACAGAATAAAGGAAAGAAAAAGGTGATTTATTACTACTTACTACAACTACTACACCCAGTGAACCGGAACGAGATAAGAAGTGGCCAGGTCTTCAAGCACCTTCCCCCCACCCCTCCCTTCTTAGCAAACTTAAAACTCATCCCGATTTTACTCCCTTCTTCCCCCCCCAACATGGCGCGGGGAGGGGCAGGGAATGGGCAGTGGGGTTCCGGTGATTCCCAACAAGCTGCTTTTCTTCCCCAGATATTATCACTTCTACTTCCTCCCCCCACCCATCGCCTCTTCGCACTCATGACTTTAATCAGAGATTCGCTCCCTTCTTCCCTCCCGTTCGCAGTACAGGGGGGGCAGGGAATGGAGAGTGAGGGGTTTCAGTCCGTTCCTCCCAAGCTGTCTTCCATCTCAGCTGGGGGGGGGGCATTCCACATACACACACCCTTCCCCTGCGGCACCGTGGGGTCCCACCCACGCGAGAGTCGTGTCCACGACCTTCTGCAGCGTGAGTCCTCTCTATCGGGGAGTCATCCCCTCACCACAGGCCTCTCAGCAGGACTCTCCCCTCCATAGGGTGCTGACGTCCGGGTCCAGACCCCCCGGCCTGGTCACCCGCAAAGTCACAAGTCCCTTGGCAAACCTGCTGAGGCGTGGATCAATCTTCACAGGGCATAGTGGTCTCTGCTCCCCGTCCTCATCCATGGGCTTCGGGGGGACACCCGTTTCACCATGGACTCCACCACGAGCTGCAGGGGAAACTTTCTCTTCACATTCTTCATTCCCCCCCCTCCTCCGGGCCTGGCCTTGGAGTCTGTGCAGCTTGTTACATCTTCTCACTCCCACTCCGGTGGCAAAGTGCGCCTGCCAGCAGTTTTTTTTCTCCTATATGTGATTCACAGAGGCGCTATGACCAGCTCTGATAGGCTTGGTCTCAAATTTGGCCTTGGCTGTACCAGTGTTTTTTTCAAAACATGGGGCTTGCAGAAAGCTGTAACTGCAGCTTACAAGAGCCACTGAAGCAGCAGTTACACCAAACTACAACAAATGGAAAATTTGTAACCTGCATCAGTAAATGCCCCCCAGCGAGCCGGTGTGCTCTGCTGGGTTGGCTTTGGTCAGGTATCATAGTGAAACAGAACAGGCTTTAACCCAGATCCTCATCATCTTGGAAGAAATCCCATTTTGACATCATGAGCTTGGCCTGGTGGCCCTAGTTTCAGATCTGTCAGCAGGGCTGTCACTCACGCCTCCCGCTGCCTCCATGCACTGAGCAGTTCCTGGGGTACGGGCTGACAGGGGCTGCCAGCACATCATGGGGCTGCCAGCACCACCGATGGGGAAATTCACTGTAGCTGAGGCACAGTGGAGAGGTCTAACCACCACTTTAATCTCTCTTAAGCACAGCTGACCTTACATAGCCCAGAGGAAGGGGTAGCAATGCAGAGACTTCGTGTGGTCAGAATTAAAACAATGAGGCATAAGCTCTGCTTCATTCCTGCAAAGCCTGCCACTGGATCCGTGGGTCCAAGTCCCTCCTTTCCCCATCCCTTTGGTCTCTTGCACTATTCCTGTCTGAGCCCTGGGTGCTGACAACCCACTTTTTGCACCAGGTCTGAAGTTCTGCAGCTGCATCCCCATGGTGTCACCTGCACCAGCAGCTTTTGTTCAATTGCTCCAGACACTGGCCCTGATTTTTCTCCAGACCAATTTTCTGATGGATATGACCATACTTTCATATTTTACTTTTTTTTTTTCCCAATGCCTGGGGCAGTTGGGACAGATAAACACATGTAAAAATCCCATTTTCTCATATCTGCCTCTTCAAAAATCTCAACACAAGTAAAAAGCACATCCTTAATCTGCTGCTTTGTAAAGCTGGTTTTGTGAAAAGCAAGCTGTCAGGTCTTTAACTGGACATCTTGATGGCAGGAGACACAGCTATGACATTTAATGCTGTCATCCCACAGACCTAAGATGTGTGAGAATTTTATTAGGATTTTCTCTAATGACTTTGAGAGCTCTTATTCTTTCCTTGTCAGCCCAACACTTCAGGACCCACCTATGATATTCTAGCAGTGTTTGAGTTGCTAGTTCTCAGCTTTCATAAGCAGATACACTGCAGAAACTTTCCATATGGACCTAAATAATAGATATATTTTTAAATTTATTTAGCATTATCTTTCTTCTTCACTAACATGTAGAAGCTATAACCACATATTTGAATTTCCATTACCTTCCTGGGTTTGCTTACTTCCTACTGAACTGCTGTACTAGGAGTGGGCCAGCCCAATACAGCAGTAGCAGGTCATCGTGACTGATAAAGATTGCAGCAGTTTTCTGGGGAAAGTGTTAACAGATGGCCTCATTGCATCTAGAAGGGTTATCCTCAGGTATATTCCTTGTTCTCATAAGAACTGGCATTTTGTATTGCCTACCAAGTCTAGGGACAAATTAAATACATCCAAGAAAAGAAATCTCACACTTTTTCTTAGTTCACTAAATTTAAGAACATGGCATGACATATTGGAAATCTGTCTTTTCTTCTTTAAAAAAAGAAAATCTCCCAGCACTACTCTGAAACATACTATATAAACTCTTCTCAATTGATAATGAGTCTTAGAAATTAAAAGTCAGGTCATGAGTTTTAGATTTAAGTTCCCACTTTCAGACAGCTAAATGAAAGTGTCTGGATACTCAGGGATGCTCACCAACTATTCCTCTGTTGATTTAATCAATCGTTATGTTACTTTGAAGAATTCAGGTCTACCTTAATCTAGGTGTATAATGCTGCCTAGTTCCAGGTGTCCACAGAATATAAAAAAAAATTGTTAGCTTTAAAAACTCTGTAAAAAAACAAATAAGGAGAGAAAGAATTTTGGCCAATCCCCCTCATCCACATTTCGAGTGAGCATTTAACATGGTCTAAAAGTTAACCATTATTAGGAGGAAGGAGACCTAGGGGAGCAGTACTGCACTGGCAAGGTGATAAACTACTGGCAGTATAATCAGACTGTTACAGCACAAAATTGAGAATGTGGAAATACAAGTTCTAATCTTGACTTGATGTGTGGCTTTGGCAAAGTAATTTCAGTTCCTCCTTTCAGTTTACTAGCTAATAAACAGAGAACAGTAAGTTATTCTGAGGATGCAGTGATATCTAATTAATTTTAGTCAAGCAAACATTTTGAAAACTGACCATACTAAGCACAATTTTCTACTACTACTAGCAGAAGTAAAAGAGAAGTCAATCAGGTGTGGGGTGTCTTTTGGGAGACACAGGTGGAGCGCCTGTATTCTGCAGGCTGCTGGTACACAAGCCTTTGCACTCCAAGCTTTCAAATATATTCAGGCTTTTAGATGTAATCAATTTCAACAGGAATTCACCCACTTGAGACCTTTGTGGATCTAAGTATCCACTTCAAAATGAAATAAAAGTTTCTTCATACCTTCCTCATAGTGTTGCTGTGACACATTAAAACCTGAGGGATTTTCTAACACAAGAAAACTATGTCTGTATACTCTCCAGCCTTTATATCTGTTTTTTTAATATTCAGAAGATTCAGCTTTGGCTTTGTGCAAACTTTTTCAGCCTCTATGGAACAGCAGAACAAGCCTGCTATCTGTTACGAGGAAAAAAAAGTGTCAGTTAACATTGTGGTTGTAAATTAAATGCTTATGTTACAGACCTGGGCTTTAGAACCAGTGCTGAGAAGGAGAAGAGAAAGTTCTCATTATTCTATCAGCATCTTTTGAAGGTTTGCATTTTGGAGACTATCAGGATATCACAAAGGTCATCAGCTTCATTATAATTAAAGCTGAGACTGAAAGATGAACAAGAAATGCACTCTAATGTGGATTTTCTAAATCTGTAGAAAACAGATTTTAAGTGTTTCCTGTTTAAGATATGATCTTTATAGTTTTTTATTAGGCTAATGTTGTATCCTCATACTTTAATGGTTTTGCCCATTAAACTATGCATCCTGCTCAAGGCCTTTAGACAGACCCCTGGCCACTCAAAAGGTTAGCACTTGCATCTTCGTGTGTTTCTGAAATCACAAAATGGTATTTTCCTATCATGATTACATATCATTCAAATAATTTTAGTTCTAGGGATGATTCTAGTGGTATAATACTCTTTAAACAATCTACAGACTTGAAATACAGGAAATAAATTCTGACAGCCTCATGCGTGATGCACAAGCTAGTATAAATAAATGATCACCATATTCTTGGGGGTGGAGGTGCTGATTATAGAAGTGTGTTAATTGGCTAAGTCAAACCTATAGTTATTGCTACACTCATGGCTTACCTCCAACAGTATTTTCTTATCATTAGAAAGTTAAAGCATATGTTGAGCATGACATTTGAAAAGCCAGTGGTGTTAAACTAGACCTCTAGGTAGCAGAAGGAGCATTAAGTCTTACAGAAGATCAGATTTTAACCTGTATCACAGACAAAAACAGACAGATTTTGTTTTGAAAGAACTTTTTTTTTTAAATGACAAGGAACAGATTTAATTAAGCACTTGCTTAAATTTGGACCAACTGTTTAATCATGGAGAAGAATGCAAAGTTAACTGATATGATCTGTATTAATCTTTGAATTTGCTGTCAAGCTGGAGTTTAAATAGGAATATCAAAATAGAGGAAGAGGACAGTATCTGTAGATATTTCACATGTATCAAAACTGAAAACTAGAATTCATGTGAAATGTTTGTTTGCATGCCAACCTGGCCATTTGCTATTAGTGATTTGGATCATTCAGATACACATAGACATTTACACTTATTTACCTCCGTCCAAGTCTTTTGATAATCATGATATTTGCAATAATACATTCCGACTATGTATTTTTACTACATTTCAGTTAAAAAGAATAAGAACCATAACAATAACTTTCCTGCATTTTAGCAATGTTGAGTCAGACTAAAGGGTCTTGAGTTCCCTTTCCTCTCATGATCTAGTTTGCAAAACAGACAGGAATGAAATGCTACAAAAAAGCACATTATCATAGAACCATAAAATAGTTTGGGTTGGGAGGGGCCTTAAAGATCATATAGTTCCAACACCCACCAGACCAAGTTGCCCAAAGCCCCACACAACCTGACCTTGAATACTGCCAGGCAAGGGACATTCACAGATCCTCTGGGAAACCTGTTCCAGTGCCTCACCACCCTCAGAAAGAATAATTTCTTCCTTATATCTAACCTAAATCTACCCTACTACAGCTTAAAGCTGCTACCTATTGACTTATCACTCCATGCCCAATAAACCGTCTCTCCCCAGCTTTCCTATAGGCCCCTTCAGGTGCAGGAAGGCTGCTGTAAGGTTTCCCTGGAGCCTTTCCTTCTCCGGTCCGAACAAGCCCAACTCCCTCAGCCTGTCTTCATAGAAGTGATCCAGCCCTCTCATCATTTTTGTGACCTCCTCTGGACTAGCTTAAACAGCTCCATGTCCTTCCTGTATTGGGGACACCAGAGCTGGATGCAGTACTCCAGGTGGGGTCTCATGAGAGCAGAGTAGAGGGGCAAAATCCCCTCCCTTGACCTGCTGGTGACACTGCTTTTGATGCAGCCCAGGATGCAATTGGTCTTCTGGGCTGCAAACACGAATTGCTGGCCATTGTCCTGATGAAAATTAATGACAAATATTGTCCTGATTAAAATTAATGGAAGACTGTAACACAGCCAGTTGTCTTTGTCAAGGGGTTTGTGCATCTGAAACACTCCATCCTATTAAGTTGCAGAGTGTAAAGATGAAAAGCTTCATCCAGCATGACTTCTTTTGTTGTGCTTCATTAGAACATACAAGTGAGAAGAACCTCCATGTTTAAATAAGTCCAGCATCCATTATTGTGGCCCTCTATATCACCAAATTGACCTAATAAACTAAACAGCCTCCTCAGAGCATCCCTGTTACTCTTAATGAAAGGCTGCATTAGGACCTTACTGCTATAATAATTAAAACTCTTCACCTATCTCCAGCCTGCACTTACCTATGACCTATTCATACCCACACAAGGTTCTTCAAGCCCTAGTACACTCTTTTGTATGTACTTGCTTAAATTTACATCTTTAAATTAAGCATGCCTGGCACTTTTAGCCTCATCTTCAAAGGAAGGTTCTCTATTCTACTTTTGAATGCAGAAAAGTTTGGAATTAGTTGGAGGCACAAATTCACCAGTACTGCAACAGTGTGTCCCAGCATTCAATGCTCTGTTCTTTCCTACTTCGTTGTGCCCCTTTCAACTTCCAAGCAGAAGATCCAGTTTCCATCCCCCCCGAGGCATTAAACAGACATTTAAGTTCTGGTGTGTTCTCAGTGTACTCAGTGACCAAGTCACCTTTCAACAAAACAGAACCCAACCTTGTTATTTGTTATTTTTTGCATACACTCCAGCTTTTAGACATCCTTCAAATAATACAGGATCTCAGACAAAAAAATATCTCAGTCTCAATCCATCCAATGCTGCAGGCAGAGATAGTTCACTTCCATACATTCCTCTACCCTGTTTATATACTAGAAGATCACATTTAGTCTTTTTGTTGTTGCTACAGAACATATTTGGAAACCGATGCTGAATTGTTCACTCACTGTGTCCCCAAGCACATTTTCGGAGTCACATCGCTGGAGGAGATATTTTTCCACTCTTTAACAAATGCTTGAATTTTTGTCCTAAGTACATACTTTTAGATTTAATTCTGTTAAAGCACATTTTATTTGAATGGCACAAGTAACCCCAATCTCTTTATGTAATTAGTTTACGATCATCTAGTGTTCTGCAATTAATCAATGGTTGAGTTCATATTTATGGTGTTCAGATAATCCATGAAAATGTTCACTGGTTTAGACAGGCTGTCAGTTCCCAAAGTGACAGCCTAGCAACATCTCCAAATTCACTATTGACAGCCTGTATTAATTTGTTAGGTACCTGGCTTTTATCCATTTTAACATATACCTTATTTTTATTGTGTAGGAACATTAGACACATTCTCCAGAAAGAACCATTCTGCTGAAAGAAAAAAAACAGAGTTATTTAATGAGGCTCATTTTCTGTGGACTAATTTTGACTCCTGCCATTTAGCTCTACTTCAGCTGCCACTGCAAGAGGAGAGTGTTCTCTGGGAGTAGCTAACAAAAGTGGGTTTTACCACGGTTGTTTCTTATTAGTGACTTCAAAGTAATAAAAAGTCAGTTAGTTCCAGTTGCCCATGTATGGAGAATCCAGTCTTTAGGCAGCTCTTAATGGTACGACACCACATTGAAACAAGTCTAGGTGTAAATGTCTGCTTTCTGCATCTAAAATGCTAATATCCGTGTCCAGATGGAATCCAGGCATCTTATTAAGGAGTCAGTTTTTAAACACTGGGCTCCAAAATCTAGTTTCCAACAAGAAAAATTTGCATTATTCCTCCCATATTATATTAGAATAACTGCAATTCGCTTGTGGTCTCATTGTATTGATCTTCGTGCCAAAAGTTTCACACGAGCAAAGAACAGGTTCATTTGCAGCTGCAGCTCTCTCCCCTGCTGCTTCACAACAATATTAAATGGAGTCTTTATGCCACCCTCCTTGCATATGTTTTTCAGGTGGCTGCTAATCACCCTTTAGCTCTGAAAGAACATGACATCAAAAGAAAGGTTATTGGGAGGTTTTCTCTTTCTTCTTAAGTCCTCAACACAAATGACTTAAAGGAAAAGCCAAGATTTGGAATTTTATTAGTTTTTGTGACAGGAGTAGAAATGTAGGTTTTGGAGTCAAATCCCTCTCTCACCTCATCCCCTTCCATTCCCTTCAAATGACAGTTTTAGGTAGTAAACCTGAAATAATCCAGCCTCCAACCATCACATAGTCACCTTGCATTTAGATGGGTGGCACAACTCTTTTATGGTCAAATAGGGTGATCTGTCTGCCTCCCACCTTTTTCCTTCCCAAGAACATCATTGTGGTTTTCATGGTATCACACATGGTTTATCGTCTGCCTCCCACCTTTTTCCTTCCCAAGAACATCATTGTGGTTTTCATGGTATCACACATGGTTTATCTCAGTGGTCGCAGCTCACCAAGTTATCCGGTTCAGTTTACATCACTCTCTTACCATCAGTACTAGGGCTCCATCAGGGCCAGCTCATCAGGAATGTACCCACACTGGGCTGTCTAATCTGGATTCAAAGCCTGTCTTCCCCTCCTACCTGGAGGACCAAAATCACCATCTGTAGAATGAGATGTGAATGGGTGAATAGACCTGTACTGTTGAAAGCACTATAAACACTTCAGTGTCCAGGGAACAAGGAAAAAGCACAGAATCATAGAATGGTTAGGGTGGGAAGAGATCTTAAAGATCATCAGGTTTCAATGCCAAAAGAATCTATTTAAGGACATGAAGCCATTGTCTAGTTTTTAGGGGATACAGTGTGGGAGCAAAATATAAAAGTCAGTCCCATAGGGGCTGAGATTAATATCACAAGAACACTTCTTAAAGTGCAGCACTTTCCCAGTTCATTGCAAAACAATAATCAAACGAATCAGGTTTAGTGGAAGCCCTGAAGATCCTCTGGGCCAATGCCATGCTCAGAGAAGGGCTAAGTGTAGATGTAAATTGCTCCCCCAATTTGCTACCACCCATCAATGTGCTTAGGCTGCTGTCTGTCCTATCACTCCACTTATTAATGAGGGCATGAATCAGTCTCAGCCTCAGTACTAAACCCTGAGTCCCAGCAATGGAGGAGGTCATGAGAGTTTGCCTTCCCCCATAGGTTCCCTTCAATAGAGGACTCACCAGGACTACAGGAGATCCCCATCCAAAGCCTTTCTTCAAGTGAGAGGTGATAAATTTGTAGTGTGAGATCCAGCAGCTTCTTTAAACTGCATAAACACAACCCCTTTCCTTAAAGGTTGGAGCATTCCTCGAGAATTCTTCAACTAGAGCAAAAAGTGAAACCTGAAAGCTTTTCCTGTTTTGTAGCTACAGTATAGAAAATAGTATAATGAAAGTAATTTGTGGTATACAGTGTATGAAACGTGCAAGAGGCCTCCTATACATTTGCAAGTTTAATCCAAAGATAAATTGCATAATTTGTTCTCATAAAATTAATTTTGATGAGCAGCTACATTTTCCTAATATTGATTCCATTAGTACTAATCTTTATGTAATGCTTTGAGATCCACAAGGAGGACCGAAAAATATGATTGTGGTCTTAAAATCCAATTTTAAGAAAAGCCTTTTCCTCTAAAATCAGAAGTATTAGGTCTGTGAAATGAGCCAAAATAATTTTCATTTTGATTTCCTGAGTAGTTCCATTGAAATCAATCTCTGCAACTATGTGCATGCTTAAGAAACACCCGAGTACTCTGCTGAAGAGAAGCTAAATTACCAATAAGCACAGTTTAGATGTTCAGCTTACTAATGCAGCATTAAATCCAGTACAGTTCACTCCAGAGGAAGAAAGTCTTTCCTAGTTATCACAAAAATTACACATATCCCCAGGGAGATAAGTTCTGGTCCTGACTTGACTTAAAACAAACATTCATTATTTTATATTAGGCCTTACAATAAATGGGCCTTCAGTGGATAAGTACCTTCAGACAATATAACCCACGACTATGGATTTCCTCAGGCATCATGCTCTAGTTCAGCTATAGAAGTGGCCACACTAAATAAACCATTTTCTTTAGAATTTATGTGTGTAGGTACATGTGTTCAGCCATACATTTTGTTTGTTTAAGAACAAAACTATAAATAAACTTTTAAACTCCAACCTAGGCTTTAAACTTCTGCAACTGGTTTTTTTTTTCTTTTTAACAAGCTTTATCAAAAATATTTATATAGTGGGTTTAGATTTCAAATACGAGTAGTACTGTATTCAGGTTAAGTCTCCAACCTAGTCCATCTGCACAGCAGATTTTCACTCTGGGCAGGGATACGTACTATAACCTGTCCTGGAAATACCATGCTGTGATAACTTTGGTTGGAAGACTTTTGTGAAGACCTCCCTTGTGCACTGCCCCATGGGATGTGAGGCCTGAATCTACATTTGTAGTACTGCCAAAGCCAGATCAGGAGAAACACCCCACCACAACACAGTGCTGTAAGACTTCTCCAGCAATACCTCCTTCATATACTTTCAGAGCATCTTGCCATTTAAAGTCTCTCTACAGTCAATGGGGAGAAACAGGAATCCGCAAGGTCCAATTAGACTGGTTTAGGTATTTATCTTAAGATAAGATGACTCATGCATTAGAGGCACCCATTTCTCTGCACTGACTATAGAGGCTACCTAGTCATTAGCTCAAATGCAAACATCTGCACCACACATCCAGCAATAACTGAAATGGATTTTACGCTATCTGCGTCTGTGAGGCTTGCAGGGAAGTAGGCCATGGGAAGGTTCCTAATAAAAGAGCTGGTTCATGAAAGCCCAGCTTTGTGGAGCTCATTTCTATGTAGGGAATAAGAAGAATTGAGGTAACATGCCAGGAAAAGTATTTCTGCTGGTTACAAATACCTTGGCATTCCCTTTGTTGTATGCCTTTTGCATTATAATCGGAATGGGATTAGAGGAAATAAACCTACTAATATTAAAAAAAAAAAAAAAGACAAGAAACAAACAAGGAATATACAGAAATACATTCATATAGTTGGAAAAAAAAATTTATTGGGTTTTAAGTTCTTTTTGTACTAGCTCCCCTCCCCAGAGTACTACAGAAAATGTCAAACAAACCAAAAGCCCACTTGTTGGACGTTATTTCAGTTAGGTTTAGTTCACGTTTGTTGTTGCTTTGACTACTGTCTGCTAATGTTGCTTAAGTATTACAACTAGTTTAAATTTTACAAGAAACCATTATTCATCCCTCAAAATGAAACCCTGTACAGAAAAAAAAGATTTAAGCTATCTGGAATATTGAGAACTTTTCTGGAATAGTTCTGACCTCTTCCAGAAAACAGTTTTGGTTTTACTGGAATGATTAGAGGCTTATTTATCAGACAATTCCTCCAAATCTGCCAATATCAATCCTTTTTGAGAAAATCCTTCTCTCAGTCAGGAATGGCCACAAAATCACAGTGGGCACAGGCCAGTACACAAGAGACTTAGATGGAGAATGTTTATTTCAATATAGTTCCTACAACAAACAAGAGGATGCTCAGCAGCTGCCTGCTATATGGAAGAGGACATTAACTGTCTTGTGTTTGTTCCAGCCCCTTGCTCACAGATGTGCACACATCCACGCTCACAGGCCTCTCTTTGACTCCCAAACTTAATGACCTGTTCCTTGTTGTTGTGGTTTTGCATGGCAGAGTTCTGGAGGCGGGGAGGTGTGTGGAAATTCCTGGTGGGAAAAAGGAGAGAAATCATGACTAAAGTGAAGTCTGCTAAGAAGGGAGGGGTGGGGGGATGTGTCTTAAGATCTGGTTGTACTTCTTGTGTGTAGTGTATAGTAAATTAGAGAGTTTTCTTTCCTTTATTCTGTGTTGGGTGTTTTGCCCATGACACTAATTGTGGAATGATCTCTCCCTGTCCTTATCTTGACTCCTAAGCCTCTCAGTATATATTTTCTCCCCTGCCCAGCTGAAAAGGGGGGTGATACAGCAACCTTGGTGGCTATTTGGCCTCCAGCCAGGGTCAAACTACCACACCTGTAAAGACAGATACAGGCGGTAGCACAGGTTAGGCTGCACCTTCGCCAGCAGCAACAGTTAGCACATCTGCCTTTTCCTGGGACTGGCCTCTAATGCAAACAGCCTGAAACAGATAATTTTTCTCATGACTCTATTAAGAAACTGTATCATCTCTATCAGAAGAAAAGCCACTCGAAGAAAGAAAGACTAAAAACTAAGATCATTATGCTACACCTTTTACAGAAAGTCTAGGAGAACAATTCAGGGAGGGCTGTGAATTTAAGAGAGTGATTCTTTCTATCAAAATAAAGTGATTCAGCCGGCCATCATCTCAGATTCTCTTTTTAAAGCTTCACAAGTGCCTTTAAAACTTAAAGATCAAAAGCAATTGTATTATCTTCCTGTTAAGGAAAAGTAAAGCAATTTAGTCTTTGATGGTTAATCTTGTGCTGTCTTCCTGCCTGTGGGCATGATCCTGGAAACTGTCAGGAGATTCCCAAGTTGCCTGCAGCTCTCACCAGGGCTGGGCCAGTTCACATCTCTCCTTGAAGTCAGAGCATGGATGGCCTTCTCTTCATCAGTTTCATGGTGCAGATGCTAGACAAGGCACTCTGATGATCCAAAGTGATGTCCTGTAGATACCTATGACACCACAGAAAACGTCACTCCCTGTGACCCGACTTCCTGATCTTAAGTGCTACAGACTGGGTTTCATCATTCAGTTATTTAAGGTACAAGGTCTTCATGGTAGAGACTGCACTGCACAGGGACTTCCAGGCTGGTCTGAACCAGTCTCCTTTCTTTTTCCTTCTTTCAAGACATTCAGTTCTTGCAAATTACCCTTTTACCTTGCCTTACCAATAAGAACACAGAGATTAAAGGCACACAAGTTGCTTGTTCCTTCTTTTGTGTGTGTGACTCATGCCACTTCAAACCAAAGAACACTTAGATATAAAATAACTCTTCAAGGCCCAACTTAAACACACACAACTACAGAGTATGTGTATGCTTTTATGTTTGTAGATACAGAATTCCAATAAATACCTATTAAACAAAAGTAGAATTTAATCCCATGTCCTGACTGGCCCTGTCAGTCAAGGACACAGCTATGGGTTTGTAAATTTAATATCAATTTCCTATAGACTTTGACAGGTTAAAAAAAAAAAAAAAGCTCATATATATGCACATCAAGAGGCACTTTATTCATCATTCTTCTCTCACACTCATTCAAAATTACCTTCAGTTACTGTATTGACTTGAGGCACTTGTGAGAAATCGAGGAATTTGTTCTGAATTACTGTATTTTCCCAGTGGTATTGCTTTCACCCATGGAAGACCCAGAACTTTTAATATCTCCTTCAAATTGCCCTATCCGCATTACCACCAAAGGTAAAGAAGATCATGCTGAAGATCTTTCACTGTCATAAGATCCTGTTGGAGGAATGGACAAATCACTCTGATCCATTTATAACAAATTGGGCTTTTTTGCAAGAAATGTCAATTTCTTTTCTTCCTCTTAAGAGAAAGGAAATTTATTTTAGCTGTGTGCAATGTTAGCCAAAAAAAAATCATACAGAAAGCAGAAAAAAACCCTGTTCCTCAAGGAACAGGACTGATCCCACTACTCCTGTCCAGTATCACCATAGCTGTGGAGTACTCTTCCCTCTAGAAACATCACCATCCTACAGCATTTCACATTCCTGTGCCACATTCAATGATGTTTAAACTAGCTGTTAGACAGAAAACACTTTTTGAGATGAGAGACTGTGAGAGAGCCACCCGGGAATATTTCAACTGTCTGGGACACTTCAGAAACCTCTGCTGAATTTTTGTCATATTTGTAACATAGAAACATCAGGTGTTAGAGACTGTCCCATCCATGGGAGACAGTCCTTCATGAACTTCTCCAACATAAGTCCTTTCCCAGAGGGCTTCAGCTCTTCACCAGCTGCCCCAGCGTGGGTCACTTCTATGGGGTGCAGTCATAAATTATATAATGTCTCTCAGTCTCTCGAGCCCAGCCTGATCCTCCACAGAGTCACAAGCCACCCCCCTCCAGCAACCTGCTTCGGTGCAGGTTGTCTCTTTCTCTCTGTGTCTCTCTCCATGGGCTGCAAGTGCTGGTAGAGGCTTGCTCCAACGTGGATTACGGCATCTTCTGCATAACTCCACCTGCTCCAGTCTGAGGTCTCTCGATGGGCGGCAGGTGGGGTCTCGGCCTTTTCCATGGGCTGCGGGGGACACCTGCTCCAACACGGGTTTCTCCACGGGCTGCAGGGGCATCTTTCTCTCCAGCACCTGGGGCGCATCCACCCCCTCTTCCCTGGCCTTGGTGTCTGCACAGTTCCTTACATCTTCTCACTCCCTTCTCTGGTGGCAAAAAGCAGCTGTTTGTGGCGTTTTTTTCTCCTAAACATGATTCCCAGAAGTGCTGTGACCATCAGTGATGGGATGGCATTGAGCCCAGCTGGTGTTTACTCTATCGGGCCTGCAGAAAGCTTCTATCTGTTTCTTGCAGAAGCCACCCTTGCAGTCCCCTCCCCCGCTTCACCAGATCCTGGCCATGTAAAATTACAACACTGAGTTAGAAAAATATGCCAGGATTTCAGCTCTTTCATGTCTTAGATGTTAGACAAGAATTTTAAAGAGCTAGATGTCAGATTCAGATGCATACAGTGGCCTTCCAGTACCAAAAACCTTTATAGATGTGCTCACAGATGTCCTCATTTTGCCATCTTTTTTTACTGTAATGGAGAATTTGATTAAATATTTGATTTCACATGGGGAAAATCTTGGGCTACATAAAAAAAACAGCGGAGGTTTTGCTATAGACCTCACGAGGTTTTAGAAATTGCCAAATTTAATGATTTCCTCATTAAGAACACACTATTTTTGGTACATTTAGAGTTTCATCTCTCAGGAGCCAAAGGGCTATGATGGTCTGTCTTTCCAATATACACGCAATATACAGAGGTGTGGGTGAAACTTAAAGATGTGAATACTACAGAACTCCGAAATCAGATAAAATTAACATAAACGTATGATCTTTCAAACAAAATATCCCCACATCCTTAAAACCTGCATGCCAGTCTCATGACAGCTCAAGGCCTGGCAGCAGAGAATGCATTCAGTAAGTAAAAAATAT
This sequence comes from Zapornia atra, assembly GCA_013400835.1. Classification (NCBI taxonomy): domain Eukaryota; kingdom Metazoa; phylum Chordata; class Aves; order Gruiformes; family Rallidae; genus Zapornia; species Zapornia atra. The sequence goes on from VZTU01015553.1 coordinate 94,573, forward strand.
TCCATTTGATATGAAATAACTAGAAGGTTTGGATGATTTGTTTTGTTCATAAATAACCATGTTTTGATATGCCATTTGCATGAAGGTTCGTAAACAAGACTGCTAGGTGATTAAAAAACCACAGCAAAAGGCAATTTGGGGAATTTAATTTGAAGACTACTTTGCAAGTAATATTCAGCACATTTTCACCAGCTCTGCTCAGCAATCTCCAAGCAGCTTTCAAAGTCCTTGCAAATCTGTTGGAAGGTAGTAACTCAACAAGCGAATTGAGATGATGCTAATGTTAAGCTTGGTGTATTTACTGTACTTTCAGAAAGAGAATATATATACTTCAGAGATGTTTTTCTGTATTTCTGTGGAAGCAGAACTTTTGCAGCATGAGAGAAGGATGTATTGTTAGCATGATTATTCATTTAGGGGAAAGGTCTGCTGCCTGTAGAAACAAAGCCTTCGTTCTCATACATATTGACAGAGTATAGGCACAGCCATGGCTGGAGGTGGCTTTTCTGCTTCCCTTGGTCATGTCCTGTGTATCACTGATCTGGAATGATGGTGAAAATATTTTTTTGTTATTTTTATTTATTTATTTTTAAATATCCATGAGCAAGAGGCATATCTCAAATATTTATGCATTAGTAAGACTACAGAAGAAAGAATGGCTCTTCCTGAATATACCGATAACTACACTTAACTGGATTCTGAGCCCACTTGGCATCAAAACTCTGAAAAAACCCAGACAAACCAGCCAAAGCACAGTCCTTTTAAATTGTTTTCTCAGTTGATTAATGAGGCCACAATAGAAAAGTTTGTATTCAGCAAAGTCTTCCTAACCCTATTAGTCTGGGAAAGATCCTTAATATCTTACCAGGTAGGAAGAGGAGAGATCTGAACTGGGCAAGGTCTGTGCAGCTTCTGGATGCTTCGAAATGTGCAGGCAGGAACTGGTACACCGAGATGTTCCTATGTACAGACTCTCAAAGAGACAGGGCAAAGTTATAGGATGATCTAAATAAAATACATGAGCACTGCTGGTGGCTAATAAAATACCAAACATGCAAATACCATTGATACATGGCAGCATTAAATTGCAAACGCATGCTGCAGTAAAGGGCATGCAGCCACTAATAAATGTAAACTTAATACCAGCTCTTCAATAAATAAAGCCACAAATCATGCCAAGACTTACCATGAATGCTGCAGAACATACTAGCAACTGCTTCACTTCTGTTCAGGAAAATAATCACAACAATGACCAAAAAAAAAAAAAAAGCAGAAAAATGTGTTGAGCCTAAATATAAATAATAATCTTGCTTCCCCTTTTAAAAGATATGTTAAGATGTTTGTTTGCACTGAGGGTAATATTTTTACAGGCTTCTACCTTAAGCCTGATTTTTATTCTTTTTGTAGGTCTTTCTGCATTATCTTGCCCATATGTACTACCTTGAAGTAAGAATCAGGAGCTTTTACTCCTGCTCTAATCATAACACATATTTTTATAAAACACTTTGAACTATTCAGTCTCAAAATACTTTGAAAAGGAAGTTTTATTCCCCAAAATGGGGCAAGGTACTGCATGGAAAAAACAGTGCCCCTAGTCATCACATAGACCCCAAAGGATGTTGGAGGCAGAGCAGTTTGCTGAGTGCCACACAGTTCACTCTCCAGCAGATCCCTGTTTGCAATCCTGCTAATTGTGGGGCTGGGCAGGGGAACCAGAGGGTTTGTCTGCCGTTATTGAAATCAAAGGCACCTTCTGCTTGAGGGTAATGGTGCAAGATCAGGTCTTTGGGGACAGGGTCTGTGTCAGCAGTCTTTCCACAGACTGACAACCTGGTGCTCACAAGGTTTTGGCATGGGACAAACCCAGTTCCTCCTTAGTCAAGGGACTGAGGGAACTGGGAAGGAAAACCAGGGGTGGAAACAAAGAATTGCAAATAGTATTTCTGAACAATGGGGCTATATTTTCACACAGAGCCCAGCAGTGAGTTTAATTAAATACTACACATATTTACTTACTGAAAAATCCTGTTTCATTAACATAAACAGATAGGAGAGCATCAGTGCATGACAACCCATAGGGCACTGGGGAAAATCTGTTTTGAATTTTGTACATCAATCAAGTGATTCATATACATGGTATTTGCAACTAATGGCTGGCTGAATGGAGTCTAGTGATTTTTACACCAGGGTACGCCACTAAAAACCTCTCATTAATAGATAATCAGCTTCTACTGATCAACTCCTCGGCTGCATTCCAAAGCATCTGTTTTGCCTGTTTTGTGATTTAGAGCTGCTAAGTGTGATGAAAGCAGTTTTGTGTTATTTCTTTACTCATTAACCTTATTATACTATTTCAGCCTCAGCAGTGCATTTTTTAATTTTTTTTTAAAGAAAGATGATAAAAAGCAAGTGAAAAATACATTAGCCCACTAACTGGCCCATTATTTCATTATGTATGTTCTAACAATGTAATAGCAAAAGCCATTCTAAGCAAATAGTATTTTTAAAGGAAAAAGTCATGAAAAGAATTACTTTTTTTTTAGCCAAATTGAATAGTTTATCACTAGACTTTTAGACTTCAAGTGATTTTGTTGGGATTTTTTTTCCTACTAATGTTACACAATGAGATGAATGGGAAATCAGTACATGAAAATTGGCTTACAGGAATAGAATTTTTTACTTAAGGCATGTAAAATGTTTATCATTTGCTTTTCAGAGTGATATTCTGAGAGTTGCTTTAAGCCTTTTTTTCCACTGCATGGTAATATACTTCAAAATATAGAGACTTTTTTAAAAGGTGCTAGCTGTGTCTGTGAACATATGGTGGTTTCCAGCTCTGTTACTGGACCTGAAGCTATTTATGGTCAAAATAGTCATGTAACATCTATATGTTGTTTATATATTTCACTTTGGAGGAAAAGTAGCCAAGGGCTAATCACACCTAGATCAGATTTACCAGTACTGTTTTCTGATAGCATATTTTCAGGCCCTATTAAACCTGACACGATAGGAGGAAAAGAGAGAGAAGACTAAATAAATACACCAACAGTAAGCTTTGAGAAAAGAAAAGCTCTCAGACCAGTTTGATGTAGCTTTAATTTGTTTCTTTGAAAATCTTAGCCACTAAAAACCTAATCTACAGCTGACATCAAAATTACAACCCCAAAGGTAACCCATGCAGGGCTCCAAACAGCATTCACTTATCTTTTCTGCCCACTCTTTTTTTCCGGGTTGCTTTAGCTCTGTGGATTAGGCAGCAGCCCCAAAAAGATTATTTGCTCAACAAGATCTGCAGAGCTCAGTAGCAGTCCAGGATCTCCAGGGTATACTCAGCCAAAGCAGATGCCATGATGCTGTCAGTGCTTTGGTTTGTTGGTAACCCACTGGCTAAAGTGACCCTTTTCTGACGAAGCTGCGGTCCTTGGCCCATTTCCCAGGATGTTGGCCCAAATGGCAGCTTGACTCTCTGTGAGATGCCATCTCCTAAATATGTTTGCCCTTGCTCTAAGGGAAAGTATCCAGGACCAGCTCATGCTGGTATGAGCTCAGTCTGGGCTTCAATCCATCCTCACACAATTCTGCTCATATGGCCAAGTAGAGGATGTATGAGAACTGGATCACTCTTCAGTGATACCTTCTGAAATCATAAACTTGTTCTCCACTATTTCCCCTTATTTTAGAGCATGTCAGGCTCCTACCTCACCCATTATTTTGATCATCATCTCCCTGAAACATTTCTATTCTCAAAATGCTGAAACTTTGCTTATTAGGACATCACAAATTTCATTTAGTGAAATACTGGCCATACTCAGAAAAGACACCTTAGTGGCAGTGAAGTCTGTGAGAAAAGTTTAGCACAGGCTTTAGAAGAAAAAAACATTGCTAGATGAAAAAAACCAACAACCAACAAACAAAACCCCATACAGAGCAGTATCACTGGCTCAATAGAGAGTCCAGAGCTGTGGTGTTTTCAAGAGCTGTACCTGGAACATGACCCTCTGTCCTGGTTTCAGCTGAGACAGAGTTAGTTTTCTTTCCTGGATGTCGTGGTGGATGAGAAATTTAACATGAGCCAGCAGCGTGCTCTTGCAGCTCAGAAGGACAATGGTATCTTGGGCTCCATCAGAAGAGGGGTGGCCAGCAGGGACAGGGAGGTGATTGTCCCTCTCTGCTCTGCCCTCATGAGGCCCCATCTGGAGTACTGTGCCCAGATCTGGGGGCCCCAATACAAGAAAGATGTGGAACTGTTGGAGAGGGTTCAGAGGAGGCCACGAAGATGATTAGAGGGCTGGAGCACCTCCCCTACGAAGAGAGGCTGAGGGAGCTGGGCTTGTTCAGCCTAAGGAAGAGAAGGCTGTGGGTGGACCTCATTGCAGCCTTCCAGTACCTGAAAGGGAGCATACAAACAAGAGGGGAATCAACTTTTTAAAAGGGTAGACAATGACAGGACAAGGGGGAATGGACTAAAGCTAAAGGAAGGAAGGTTTAAATTGGATATTAGGGGGAAGTTTTTTACAGAGAGAGTGATGAGGTGCTGGAACAGGCTGCCCAGAGAGGTGGTGGATGCCCCATCCCTGGAGGTGTTCAAGGCCAGGTTGGATGGGGCCCTGGGCAACCTTGTATAGATGCAGGCCTGGAGGTTGGTTGCCCTACCTGTGGCATGGGGGTTGGAACTCTCTCATACTTGGGGTCCCTTCAAACCTATACCATTCTATGATTCCATGATTCTATGATTCTTTCGAGTAGCTGGTAGTGCTGTGTTTTGCTTTAAGTATGAGAATAATGTTGATAGCACAGTAATGTTTTAGTTGTTGCGAGGAAGTTGTAGTGTCTGCAATAAGTCAAGGAATTCTCATGCCCTGACAGGCGCACAAGGAGGCAGGAGAGCACAGCCAGGACAGCTGACCCAGCCTGGACAAAGGGATATTCCCTGCCATATAGCTTCATACTCTGCATATAACTGGGGAAGCTAGGTAGGAGGTGGGATCACTGCTCAGAGACAGACTGGGCATCAGGTTGTTTTTCTCTGTGAGTGGTGAATTGTTATCTTTTGTTAGTATTGTTGTTACTATTATTCTCCTTCTTTTTTATCATATTAAACAGTCTTTATCTCAGCCCACAAGACTGACTTTTCCAATCTCCTCTCCATCCCCTGGGGGTGGAAGGGGTGAGTGAGCATTTGCATGGTGCTAACTACCTGAGGTTAAACTACAATACCTTCTTACCTTTCTATGACTTATATTTTCTGGGAAAGGGGTGAGACATCAGCAATCCCACACATTTGGTTTTCCTTGTCAGTAGTGGCTATTGGCAGCCCCATGTAAATTAAAACAGACCTGTGACTTTTAGCTTTATTTACCCATGGCCAAGCAAGCACAAGTCTCCTGCAGCTTGAGGCTGGGGCCATCATCTCCAGCTCTCCTCAAAGCTTCCTCTTGGAAACGTCTGCACTGCAGTTTCTACTTTTGATTTTTAATGAATTTGGTCCTTCTTGTTTTGAATTCCTAGAAAGAAACCTGTAAATGAACCTATCATAAATGAGATTCATCAGCAGTTGAGACTTTCTGCTTAGTAGTTTAAATAGCAATCTGAAGGTACATTTAAAACATCTCTTATGGATGAGTCAAATTCAGGTACAGACAGCCTTCAGAACACTCTTGGGTGGTTCTGTGCATCATTTCAAGTTATGGATCTAGTTTTCACAACTGGTTAAGAAGTATCTCCACATAAGTGAATTAATTTACAGTATTTTGCAAGTGAATCTCTTCCCAGGCAGCAAATTTTATTTTTTTAATTTATTTACCTACTTATCAGTGGAGAAGAACAATCTGTGTCAGCATAAACAGATGCTTTGTATGCAAAAAACATTTGTAACTGCTACTTATATTTTTTCTTTTCACAGAGGAAGAGAGAGATTTCTACATGTGTAATGTTTCAAAGTTGGGTTAAAGAAAACTGCAACATTTCATCACTAGATATAGACCAAATACCTCAAAGCAAGCTCAATTGCTTTGCTCACCATTAAACATCACAGAAAGTTATGCTGGCTTAACTTCATAGGACTCCATGGAGAAACTAGATATTCCTCACCTACAGGGCCATGATATACAGCAGGTCTAAGTGTGATTTTCTCCATCCACAGGATATTAGCAACATCACTACAGGATTTCCACTGATAAACACTATATTCAAAATGCAGGATAAAGTATGTCAATGACAGGTGGAAAAAGACACTAAAGAAGACAGAATTTGTCTTCAAGAATCAGCACCAAAGTTAACTGGCATTAGTTTCATGCATACCTATCTTCTTACAAAGAGGAGCAAACTGTCCACTGACATTCTGGTAGTGCCTATGTTAGAGCATAAACTATTTGACCCAGAAAGAGCCATAAACCGAGAACTGCAGTCCAATGGCATGGACTATCTCACTGCATTAGACCCACAGGGCCCTGGATGCAGGTAGGAGCAATCACTGGAGCAGGGGAATCTTCCAAATACCATTTAGAGTCTTAGGCCAAAGCCTTCAGAGATTCTAAATTCCTTGTCTAAGCCATCTTCATCTGGACACAAATTTCACTGCAAGTCATTGTTACTTTGACTCTAGTGTACCAAAGCTACATTTTGAAAATGAGATGTAAGATCTTAAGTCACACACACAATTCCAGTGATTTTATTTGCAATGGAAGTAAAGAAACAAACAAAAAAATTCACCTGGGAAACAAGAAAATTAACTTCTAATAAAGTCTCATTTCTATTTTTTTTACTATGGCCAGGAAGACTGATGCTTTGTTTCCTTTCCAAGCTCTGAGGCAAATACCAACACTCCATGAGACATTCTTTGATTCATTTATGTACTTATTTTTAGAGTGGAGTAAAGAGCTGTCTTAGCATTTCTGGCATCTGATAGGCTAATTGAAATTAATATAAGCACAATTAAAATTAGCTAATTGATCCAAAACCTGATCTTTACAGGCATGCCACAGTGAGCTGCCAGGCAGAGCAACAGAGTCAGTGTTCCAACAGTGTCAACCTTAATCAGCATCCAGGCAGCTCAAATCTCTGGAGGGTTTGCTAGACACCCTCTCTCATTATCCCTTTCCTAAGGAAAATACCACATCCTCAAATCAATAAGAATATTTGATTGAACTATAAATATGCCAAATGGAAAAATCAGCTTCAAAGAGCAGTGTCTCCACATCAGTAACAGCTCTCAAGAATGCCATCTTAGTTTCAGTCAGATTTCTTGGTACAGTTTGAAATGACATGTGTTCTTGTGTTGCCTGCCATTCAGACTAACGTGGTATTAATGGCAATGGTTTCTGTCACTTTTTCTACCCTTATTTTGTCTAGGACTCTCCTTTTGTTTTAAATGGCTACAAGAAGTAAATGGTATGCTATCCCTCTATATTACAGGACTTCTAATAATGTATCTGTTATTTACTACCTTCAATTTTAAAGCATGGCTTCTTTTCATCGGATCTGTTTTAAATCATCCATGCAGAAAAAAGAATGACACACAGTTATGAGGAAGATCCATGGGTAGAAGCTCTGCACTATTACCATGCACTTCCTTTCCTTTTCCTACCAGTTTTACCTCCCAATGCACACTTCCAGGACAGCTGGAGTGAGAATCTAGACCTGTCCCTAGCCCCACATTGTCATGCCCATCATTTTCAGCACTAATGGTCATCACAGGAGTAGACCATACCTTAACATATGTTTCTTCAGTCCTCATCCTGTTAGCACCAAAATCTTACTTGAAGTTTGAAGATTCAAAGAATTGGAGGGGGGGGGAGGGGGGAACCACAACCAAAACAAAACAAAAAACCAGAAAAGAAACAATACATAATTCATAAAAGTATATCACTCTGCTTATCCATGCACTGGGAATAAAACCTGACCAGTATTGTTTAAGTGCCACCCCAGTAAATCACCCCAGTGATCATAGCTTTATTTTTGGAGAACAGCTGTACAACTATATGACAGCCCATTTTGAGCTCCTCCTCATCTGATACCAGTTAGAGTTTTGCTGTCTTTCAGGAACACCACAAGGTACAATAAACTGCCCCCCTCCTTTCCCTCATCCCCAGCATTCCTATAAAAAACATATGCTAGGATGGATGAATTCAGTGATTCAGACATTTTTCAGTGATGGCATTTGGCAACAGAGGTGAGCAGGAGCTGAGATACTTAAGGTAAGATACAGCTGAAATTCAGACATATACATAACTGACATTCAATTCAGTTGTCCAGGCACATAGGTATAAAGGTATAGGATATGCTTAGGCTGCATGAGGCACCTGCACTGGCTGGTAGATGCAGCACAAAACCTATGGGAAACCTGTCCTCTTTTGGAGTCATAGATGGAGACCAGGCAGAGCAAGACAGGATGTTTCAAATAGTAAGAAATGCTTATTGATGGAGAACAAAGTTGAAGTCCTGTCAATACAACATTCAGCAATTTGGCTGAGGCTCAGCTTGGTTGCCTAACACAGCTGTCCAGAGTTATTTGACATGTTTCTGGTTGTTTGAGGCAGCCCTGTGGGGCTAAAAAATATTGCTTAAATTGGCACTTGGACACCTATATCTAGTCAGCTGGACTGAGCTCCTGCTGCCTCCTGAAGAGTGTGCTGAATGCTCCATTAGCTATATTGATTAGATTGTCATGATTTTTCTGTCACTTGTTTTTCAAGTTCTCTCTACTATGTACTCAAAAACATTCACATTCAAGTTGACCTTTTGAACCTCCTCATATTGTTTAAAGAGGTTCATAATTAAGCGGTATACAAATCTCTGCTTTTCTTTGCACTGCTTAGGCTATATATTAAGCACTGGAAATAAAACCCAATCAGTATTGTTTAAGTGCCACTGGAGTAAATCAAATAGCATATCTTTCCTTTTAGAGAACAGCTGCACAATTAAATAAGAGGCATGTGATTACTTAGAAGTGATATCTGTGTAAAAAGAAGTGATTTAAGGTAAGCCTTGCTGTAAATCCATTGTGCTCATTGCCAAGTAGTTCAGACATCCCACAAAAGCCTGAAATATGGAAAAGTGTTACCTGCAGGGACTGCTCTTTTATAACATCCCCATAAGCTCCTGACCCTCATTTATCTAAAGCGTGCAACTGAGCAATTGTGGTAGCAGTGAATGTTCGTTGCAGTAAATTGCCAGCATGCACAAGCACGTGTACACACACACACACACACACACACACCCCCCTACTACAATGTCATTTCAAAAGGAAGAAGTGTCTTTCCCTATCCCCCCACGTCACTTTAGTACTTTTCTTTAAGAGTTAAATATTGTTATCACTTTGACCAAAGCAGTCAGTAAGTAAAAGGGAACTTGTGGGAATATTTCTATTTAAAGAAAAAAAAAAAAAAAAAAAGCCTAATCTGAACCAAGTTATAGTCTTTGATGTAATCTTGTTTCTTTGCAAAGGATGAACAAAGCTCACTTTCTCCGCATAGGCAGAAACAAATGACAGCACACAACTCTTTCACTCACAATTTCCAAACCTATTTTTCCAGTGCGTTACATTCCCTAAAAGCACTATCTTGTTGTTTTCCCTCAGGGATATACTCACAGCTGGTTCTCTAGTTTTCTGCTGGTTTTTTTTCTTTTCTTCCTCCCACACATTCAACTTGTCAAACAATTTCTTAGCCTCTGCATTTGTACCCAGTGTCAGGGACCCCTCTCCCATGCTCACTCTTGCTTTGCTGTTGCTGGGGGCCACTGCTCCTGGAGCTGTGGCTTTTCTCACTTTTTCCTTCCTTTAGCATTGCAGCACTCAACTTCCATGTGGTTCCCTTCAATTAGCTCCAGTGAGGGCTGAAAAAGACCCATCAGCTTTAAATATGGTTATACTGGTCTTGTGAGCTAAGAGCCACTTGATGGCAGGTGCAAACTCTTCCCATTAAAGCCCAGTTCAGGAGTTGTTTCACTGGGATAATATGCACAATGATGTTAGTTACACTAATCTTCCCATTCAGGCCACAACATTAACTTTGAATGTAAAATTCATTATAATCGTGCAAGCAGTCATCTACACACACAAAAATAATACTACAGAGCAGGATCAAAATTCAGGTATAGTCACAAACATGTTTTTCACTGATACATATCCTAGAAACCAAAGCTTTTTTTTTCAAGATGAAAGGAAAAGTGATGATTCACAGGCCAAACTATGAGGTTCTTACTCTATTTTGAAGCAATATTACCCTAAAGTTAAGGAGACAGTAAGCTCCAGCATGATTTATGAATTATTTTGGAAATACTGTAGCCACTACAAATGCAAACTTCTGGAATAAATCAGATTTCAAAATAGTGTCGAAAACATTCATAATTTGTCAAAAGTAGGAAAAGGAACTTGATAAAATAATGTCATTTTTTATCTTTGCCAGAGTTTTAGACCTATGCCAGGATATCAACATAAATGGTATTCAAAATCAGCTAAGGAATACCCCAGAAGACCAGGCTGCATCTAGAGCAGATCATGGAGTTTAGGCAAATAAGCAATACCCTATTTTCTTCTGTCAGGCTTTTCAGTTTCACTTCCAGACTGCTTATCCCAGCAGCAAGCACTCCTTAGTACGCTCTCCCTGCCTAGCAGTGTGGCAATAAGGAAGGCATCTCTAGTTCCAGCATCTGTTTTGCACACATACATGAGACAGGGTGATTATTAGGCAGCGTGCTCTGTTACTGACTGAGACTATCTCAGGCAGTAAAAAGCTTCTGTAAGCAGCAGAGCTTAGATCTAACCAAGTTTTCATATATCTAAAGTGAAGAGATTTCACTGGAACTTTGCAACCTTAGTGATGTTCTACTAACTAATAGCTTAGGTGCCATAGCCATAATATATCATTGCTTTGTAGCAAACAAGAGAATAGCTATGGCTGCAGTTCATCTTCTAATGACTGCAGTGTGCATTTGTCAATAGGAATACGCAAAACTCCATTGACTGCTTGAAATATGTTTTCTCTTTGCCAAAAGGCAAGGTGAAATGGAGAACGCCTTTCTCTACAAGTGGTAGTTCAAGAAAGCTTAGAGAAGAATAAGCATGGAAATGTTAGTCATAGTAGTTTTTCACTATGAGGGTTGCAGAACACTAGCACAGGTTGCCCAGAGAGGTGGTGAAGGTCCCATCCCTGGAAGCATTCACGATCAGACTTGATGAAGCTCTGAGCAACCTGACCTAGTTAAAGATGTCCCTGCTTACAGAATGGGGGTTCGACTAGATGACCTTTAGAGGTCCCTTACAACCTAAAGCATTCTATGATTCCATGATTCTATAGGTCCCATTTTATGACTAAAGGCAAGCAGGGTATCACTAAGTTGCCTTTAGGGAACCAAAAAAACCCACACACACCTAACATTTGGCACACCAGTTCTTGAAGACAAAATGGAAACGTGGCTGTGCTAAAGCAGTGACCAACGTGCTGGTGCTATATTGAACACCTGAGAAAGTAAAAGCATGGAAAGGTGCTATAAAAGAATCCGAAAAAAAAACCAGAAAATTCCCCACAGATCTATTTCAGCTATCAGAAGTGACTTTCTGCTTTATCTGTTAGAAAGCGTGTTTATAGCACTCGCTTTTCTTCGGAGAGCTGAATACGAATTCAGAACTCAACTATGTGGAAAAAAATAATTATTAAGAGAGTGCTGAAAGGCTTTTATGAAGCTAATGAATTAGCTCAAATTGGAAGAGAAGGTCAGTAAATTCAAGCCTTTCTGAAAGCTCACTTACCTTCCTCTGTAGAAACAGTTGAGTCCCACTAATACTCTTTGGCCTGTCCATTTCCTGCAAGCTTCCAACCTGCTGGAGCAGGCAGGAAAAATTGGGTGTCTGTTAACGCCTGGGATTTGTACAAGGAGATTTTTACACTTGCCTTTTTTTCTAAAACCATTCATTTTCTAAGATCCCCTAGAGCATACAAAAGGCTGGCCTCTTTTTTTGCAAGCATAGCTCGGCATGACTGTTGATGGAGAATTAGTCATTATTTATATCACAACTGAGAAAATAAAATTCTTAACATCTATACCTTTACAAGAAACCAATAAAAGCCCTACACTGCTTCTTTACTGCATAGCAAGATTCAGTGTGCTATTGCTTTCTGGTGATTTGAACAGACCCTGCTGTATACCTACATTTCTCATTTTGTAAACAGTAATACTAATAAAAAGAATTTTAAACATATTTTAGGATATTTTGCACTAGGGAATATGGCTTAGCTTTGAAAAAATATGGCATGACAGAGTTCTGTGTTTGCTGTATCTCAATGATTTCCAGATCAAACACATCGACTTTATAAATATTGTACAATTCTCTGTGCAAACTCTACTTGGAATCAGAGCTCAGACTAAGATCTTCCTTTTTTTGTGTACCTTTGCCAGTAGTAATGATTCAAGAGAACATACAGCATCCCCAACAGTAAGTCTCCACCTGAAAAATGCAAAATGGTACAGAAATTCTCGAGCAAGTGGATTCCTACAGGGTAAGTCATTTCACATGGCTCTGTACAACAGCTTGGATGTTGAAATACCTTTCTGTGCTACCACAGTGTTAGGCAGACATAGCACCACGCTAATATAGCTAGCCTGCATCCAGACCCAAGCTGATAAAGCCTGTTTTGTCCTCTGTCATGCGCAGGTGTCCACAAACTCAAGCATATCCAGTACACCAAAATTACAGTGTTGCTTTTTTCTGGTTCCTTACTGCTTTAGAGAGGGAGGTGAAATGAAAACCTAGAAAATATGAGTAATTCTGGAGAAATGCCAGGTAGGAAAAATGGAAGCACTAGTGAGAAGGGAAGGAGGAATTAATACCTTAGAAGCTTGCCTTTAGAGTAGGACTTGTCTCTAAGCTAAGTTTGCTAATATTTCAGCAGTCAGGCATTTCTCATTATTTTTGAACACTGAAATGAAAATATCCCACCCAAACATGTAACAGCATTTTAAAATCAGAGAGGCATCACAAGAGGCATAGAAGAGACCTAGGGCTGAGAGCTAAGGTGGATGCAGCCAGTCTGCTCCTCAAGGAGCTTACAGGAATACAGCCAGGAACAATTTGCACCAGTGTCGATGCAACCTACAGATTACAGGGTTTTCAGTCAAGTCAAGCAGATGTGATTTGAGAGGGTCCAGGCAATTTAAAGGAAAGTGTCTGATCCTGAGCCCTACATGCTTTTAAGGAGATGTTTGAGAGAAGAGTTACCTTCAATGAGAGAATTGTCACCAGGTAAGTCGTTACTGCTTTTACCCATTGTGCTCTATATGACATACCTCTTGACAAACAAAGAATGCTTTGCTTCTGAGAGACTGTTCCTGTGACACGTTATTTCCTAAATCTTGGAGGGAAAGGGTTTTTGAATGCTGGTAAAATGAGCTGCAACATCAGTGTGAAAGTGTCACTTGATGCCATTCAGATTTGGTTTGACATGTGAAATCTGTCCCCGATAGGTTAAACTGAGACTAAAGCACAGCTTCTCTTTAACATTCATCTTCAACCTACATATAACATACATAGATGAATAATAGAGACCATTTGCATCGCCCGTCTTGTCTTTACGCAGAGTTTGGACCATATGTTTTCATTCAGCAGTTCCAGAAAGCAGGGATGAACTGGAGAAATTCTTTACAAAGACATGAAAATTGACTTTAAATATTGAGAGTGGAAGGGAATAAAACCATGATGAGCAGACGTATTCTTTTCGTCCCTGGTATAATAGTGCAGCAAAAAAGGAAAGGCGTAAAGCAAGCATCCCACGCACGTTGTCTCTTCACTGAAACCGGTGGAAAAGAAGAGCATGACCTTAATCAATATTAAGCTAGTGTAAAATCTGTTCCTAGCCTACCAGTTATTCTGAGCAACCTTTTAATTTGAAAGATTACTCTATACCTTTAAAGATCAACAGTTAGAAGGAAAAAAATCCCAACAACATAAACCACATTGCTAGTGTTTGGGGGGGTTGTTTTTGCATTCATGGAAAGCTCATCAAATGCATAGAACTAGGAACCAATTACAGTGGGACAAACTCAAGAGGAATTTGGGTGCCACTATCTGGAGAAACCAGCTGTTAACCTCACTAACATTTGACAGCCATAGAACTAATGATATCGCCCAGTCTACCTCATCTTTTTGTATTGTTGAATTTGCACTTCACAAGAGAATTCATTCCAATACTCTAAAAAATCACTGTTAGGAACAAGCAACCATTCTCACAGTATCCTTCTTTCTTAGGGAGCAGCCTACAGCTGCTGATGCAACATTTGCATCAGCATATACTGCCATTTGAGAAACAGAAAATGTTCTCACTCAATATGCAAGTGATGAGGTCAGTTCAATAAAGAACATGGTCTTTATCACACTCGTCACATTTCCAGGATGTTATCGTGACTTACTCAAACTCCCACAAAAGTAAAATAAAACCTAAGGTTGCTTAATCTTTGAGGCACATTGAAATTCAAGAGGAATAATAAATACAGAAGAGCTGTTCCTAGAGAAGCTTAGGGATTTATCTATACAACTTCCAGTGATATATATTTGATGGAAGCTGAGGAAGTAAATCCCTGTGCACTGTGCTGAACATCTGCAACAGGGTGCTGAAACAAATATTTATGTTTGAAAGTTTTCCCCCTCCAGATGCCAAATACTATGTGTCTGTTCCCATGCCTTTCCAAAGCCAGTCAAGCTCCCAGTGTCTTGCATCTCAAAGGGTCCCAGTAGAACTAGGAGAATCACTTCACTGATGCAATGCTGCCCACTCTGATGTGGAGGGCAACAACTTCTTTGTAGCTGACAGAGAAATTTTTATCAAGCTGAATGGGGCAATTCAGACAACAGTCATCTTTGTGCTGTGATCCTCATGGAATCAATGGATAACTAAATTACAAAGATATGAAACTTCAGAGAAATAAAAAGTGTTCAGCTCTGGTTTTCAAGGAATTGACTTGGCTTCCACCTTAGAAGGGCAAGACATTTGGACAGTATAAACCAGTGTGACTAGTGAAGTCGAAGGAATGACACTGATCCTTATTAGTTTCAACAGAGCAGGAAAAAGGTGATAGGTAAGTTTGCTGCATTTAAACCTCTGATATCAGTGTATAAAGAGGAAAAAATCATGAAACACAATCAGATATCCACACAGACCTACCTAAATTTTGAAAACCCTCTCAGCACAGATCATATCATCCAGCTCTGCTATTACACACAGAACATAAAATTTTTCTAGTCAGGATGACAGTCTCAATGACTTCAAGGAGATAGGCTTTTGAATTATCTGGGAAAGCCTCTGTACAGTGGCATTAAACTTAAATTTATGGATATACTACTCAAAATGTGAATGTAGCAAGCTCATTTTTACAAACAGTGAAAGGGAGAAGATAATTTCTTTGCATAATTAAACAGCCAGTGGTGTCATTAAGCTAACTTACTTCCTTTTCTTGTTTGTGATATGTTGTCCATCTCTACTTGAGTGTCTGGGCTCTGAAGACAAGCTTCCTATAGTTCATTAAAAAAGAAGAATAAATTTTGTAAGACCATAAGCCTGCCTTTTTTCAAATATACAAAAGTCCACAGTTATTTTCTTCATATCAGAATGAGAAAAGAGAAATCACTGCTCTCAAGTCCATCAACTCAGTTTCTGATAGGAAACAGTATCCCATGTTTCAGAAGAAGGCAAAAACCATCCCAGGCTTTACAGAAGTTTTTTTAATATACCTGCAACCTCTGGTCTCCTTCAGATCTCTAATAGCATTTGATTGGCTCAAGTCCAAAAGGTAAAAGGAAAGTATTTAAAAATGTGAGCTTTTATAACTGCGTAGCACTGCATTTTTATTATCCCTATACACTTTCAATCCTCACTGTGACCTATCTATGTATTTCTGGCCTCTATGCCATGGTGAAGCTTAAATTAAAAGCTGCATGAAAACATATATTCTTTATACAGTTTTGAATT